>CM035406.1:245942927-246125427 GCA_020310875.1 Ceratopteris richardii
ATCCTCTACCTCTTGGTTTAGAGACTGAAACAGTTGGAGATTATCCATTGCCAGTTCATGATCGTTCTCTAGTACAAACATATGATAGAAGAAGATATAGAAGCTGGAATAGAGGACCACTTCCTTTAGATGGAGAGGTTTTTAACTTTTGGGTTAATCGCTATATGATTGCTCCATCCACTATTACTAGTGTTGGTCGTGGTTTCTTTATTGTAGAGGATTTGTATGTGCCTCCAGACTCTGAAGTCACTCTTATGTCATTTTGTGGTCCTATATATGGATGGGGAGATTGGCATCGACTTGCACGTTATGTTCAAAGCATGAGTACTTATGGAATATGCTTGAATGCAGCATCTCTTACTAGTAGAAGGATTTCACATGCAAAAATTGAAAGATTATATATTGATGGAAGACCTTACACGCATGGAAATATAGCAATTTTAATAAATAGTAGTCGAGGGTTACATAATAGTTCAAGGACTAATTGCACATTTGAGGAGCATGAAAATAGCCATGAATCACCATACATGAGTAGAGATGTAGCAAGATCAATGCTATTACTACATTACATGTTGTTGATGAATTATTAGTGAATTATGGATGGTGTAGACCTCCAAGAGCACCTTTTACCTAGAGAGAGAATGAAAATTTTCTATCCATATTTAATAACTTACATATTTCATTTCATGTTTAAAGTTTATTTTTCATTCATTTATGGAATATTAATGATTTTTATTCATGTGTGTAGATTCCAATGTATGATGTTGATGATATTCCACCACATCATTCACAATTGCTAGTATGATGTTGATGAGAAGGCTACGCAAAAGTGATCCCGTGGAATATGCCAGGTTGAAAGACCTATATTCAAAAGAAGGTAAAGAAGGTATATGAAGGAAGTCCTTTGACACGGCTAAGTGTGAGCTTACTTATTCTCAATCTTCAAAATCATTTTGGATGGAGTCATGTATCTGTTTTGGCACTATTAGGGTATAATTTTTAATTTTCTATCTATTTATATATATACATGCATAAATATATACATATACATACATAAACATACACATATATATACATGAATGCATACACATATATATACATGAATGCATACGCACATATAAACATACACACACATATACACACATACACATGTTATGAGAGTAAGGTCAAATTATACATACCTATATTGAATGAAGATATTTTGTCCATCTAGCCTTTGGAATTGTCTGCCCAGAATCTTCTTGATACATCTACTTCTCCTATTCTAGTTGACCTAATGCCTGTGTTGCTAACTCTTTTATGAACTTTGCATACAAATATTAAGTATGAGTTAGCAATGGAGGTAGTAGGTCATTTAAAAATAGGAGAAGCAAATTTATCTTGAAGATTTTGAAGGATGGAAGAATAATTTTAAAGGATTGGCAGAAAGAAAGCATTCATTTGGTGCAAGTTTTTTGTAACATAATCCTAGTAGGAGATGGTTGAACTACACCCTAAGAGAGAGGATTAGGAAGTAATCCTCAACCATGGCTTTTGGGGCAAGTGGTTAGCCCATCACATTCCTAACCAAGAGGTTGTGAGTTCAATTCCTTACATTGGTATCAGAGCCTAGGAAGTAGGCTTGGGCAAGGTGGCACGGCGCGACGTAGCGCGTCGCAAGGTACACGGTACCACGGTACACGGTGCCAGGGTACACGGTGCCAGGGTACATGGTGCCAGGGTACATCCTATGAGGGTACATCCCGAGAGGGAAGCACTTGATTGAGTGTTCAAGATACCAAGCATGGGTGAGAACAAGGTTCAAGACTGGGGTTGAGAACAAGGGCTCAAGACACCAAGGTTGCGAACAAGAAGGTTCAAGACACCAAGGTTGAGAGCAAGGGTTCAAGAGACCAAGGTTGCGAACAAGGTTCAAGAAACTATGCGAGGTTGAGGGACATCAATTCAAGGGCATCACCGAGGCTAGAGGGATACAAGAGCAGATCATTGAGGACAATGATTGACCAAGGGGGGAAGAATGTAACATAATCCTAGTAGAAGCTGGTTGAACTACACCCTAAGAGAGAGGATTAGGAAGTAATCCTCAACCATGGCTTTTGGGGCAAGTGGTTAGCCCATCACATTCCTAACCAAGAGGTTGTGACTTCAATTCCTTGCATTTTTGTTCCTACCTTAGCTAAGGTAAGAACAAGAGCTTGCATTGAATGAATGCTTTTTGTCCACCCATCCTTTAAAACTATTTATCCATCTTTCAAAATCTTTGAGATAAATTTGCTTCTCCAATTTTCCAAACAACCTAATACCTCCATAGCTAACTCATACTTAATATTTGTAAACAAATATGTAAGTCTTAGTTAGCAATGCAGGTAATTGATTGACTATAAAATGGGAGACAACCATATGATTCAGTGATCTAGATATCTATATGAAATTTTGCAAGCCACAATAAACAAAAAGAAAATTAAAAAAAAAATCAAATATACATAGCTACACATGCATACATACACATACATACATACATACATACACATTCATACATACATATGCATACATACATACATACATACACATATATACAAACATACACATACATATATGCACACATACACATATATATATGCATACACATGAATATGTATACATACATATATATACACATATAAAATACATATACACACATACATACATATACACATACACATATGTATATGCATGCACATGCATACACACATCCACATATACAAAATCATATGCATACACACACACACACACACACACATATATATATATATATATATATATGTGTGTGTGTGTCTTTTTTTCATGAACTTACAGTTTATTATTTGAAAAGTTTTTACCAAGTTAGAATATTCTCCCTACCTCACATGATGAAATGAAGAAGATAATCAACAATCTTGGTATAGATTATCAATGTATACATGCATGTCCTAATGATTGTATTTTATATAGAGGTGAATATGCATACTCTTTGGCATGTCCGAAATGTCAATCTCCTCGATATAAGGACGAAGAAGGTAAAATCCCAAAAAAGGCATTGAGACATTTTCCATTGGCTCCACTGATTAGATATATGTTTCAAAGCCCCGAATTATCAAAGCTTTTGACATGGGGACATGACCATAAAAGTACTCATGGAATAATCAGAATTGCAACAGAGAGTGTTGCTTTTCAGCATATTGATTCTAAATGGCCTGATTTTGCACGAAATCCACAGAATCTAAAGTTAGGGGTTGCACTAGATGGGGTTAATCCATTCTCCATGAAATCTAGTCAATGGTCAACATGGCCAGTGGTAGTCATAAACTACAATCTTCTACCATATCTTAGCATTAAAAAGGAACATTTAATGCTTTCACTTTTAATCACACGAAAAAGACAAGTTAAAGATATGAATATATATCTTGCTCCTCTCATTGACGATCTCCAAGAGTTATGGAGAGGTATTAATGTCATTGATGTATCAAAAAACATCAATGAAAGATATATTATGGTTCATGGTATTGTGGCTTTGACTATTCATGATTTTCCAAGATATGGTGTTTGTTTAGGTATTGATGTAATTTTTTTATTCAATATGCATACAAATAAATGTGAATTAATCTAATTATATTTTTATTGTTTTCATGATGCAGGAATATCTACTAAAGGTTATAAAGCTTGTCCATATGGTGGTGATTGGTTGAGACCAATCTATAGTAAGAATCTCAACAAAAATATTTATCTTTGACATCAACAATTCTTGCTTGATGATCATCCATTAAGAAGTAAAAGAGAAGCGATACATTTTAATGGAAAACTTAAAATAGGTTAATGTCCAAAACCTATGACGCCTATGGATTGGTATCGAAAATGGACAGATGGATCTCTGATAGATCCAAAAGCAGAAATCTTCAGTGCTGATGAAGACAATGAGAATGTGAAGAGAGGTAAAGGAAAATTGGCGCTCACAGAGAATATATCAATATGATATTATTCAAAGTATTGGAAAGAGTTAAAAGTATGCCATCTTCTTGATCCTATGCATATATTCAAGAATATTTGTTATTCATTATGGCACATTGTGTTGACCTAAGTACCAACTTAGGGACTTGCGGAGAAAGAGACTATACCTCAATCCCCTCTCAAGTGCATATAGTGGGGATACACGCTTTTAATTATCAATCCAAAGAGTATACAAACCTAGCCGAGTGTATGAGGACATGCAATCATGTGATGATCAATGCAAATGGACTACTCAAAGAGTGTAAATAAGGCAAAGGCTTATCCAAACAAACTTCAACTGTTGGTCATGGCGAAACGATACTTGGTGCAGCAGCCATCAGTATTTTGGACTTTTCTCCCAGCTCCGAGCTTCAAATATAATGAATAGCATATGCATTTCGAAGCTCTCTAGAAGACGCATCCAATGGCAGTCATTTCACTCAATTCTGATGCTCCTACTTCAAGTTATGAGCAAAATACTGAGTCGTGGGAATACTTTCCTACACTTCAGCACTTCCTACACTTCGCACACACCTTACCTACAGCAAATAAACACTTTCATGGATAGACAACACTCACAAGCACTCTTTCCAAGCAATACACATGCATACAAGCTCACAAAGAAGAAGATACAGAGTGAAGAAGACACAAATTCGAATTTCTGTGCTCTCTATTCTCACAATGGCAAAAAGTCCTTTACAAAGAGTCACATTTGACTTATATACTTGTGCCCTAAAAATGGTCCTTTCACACAAGAGACCGGCACTTTATTTACTAAAAGACTAATTTCCTACTATTTTACATGGGTAAATCTCTAATCTTCTGTGGGGATGCATCTAGAGGACTCCTCTAGTGCATTTACAACGGAAAATATATTACAAGAATGGTTATGATACAAAAATATGATGTCCAAATCAAAAAAATTTTGGGGCCCGTCTTTTTCTCTGCTTTGTGCTCTTTTTAGCTCTGCAACACTCTCCCCCTCTTTGTCTCTGTCGTCCCTTGACAGGCTTTACTTCTTGTTTGTCTCGATTAGCACGCGCATCCTTTGGTCAGTTCTGCCTGATTCTTAAGCTTGCATTACGTTTTAGAGGCGCTCTGATTTGTCCTGGTTTCACATATCGGATCTGGTTGCATTACTCAAAGCCGGTTAATTCGGTTTGCCACGCACGCCATCAGTGCACATATGCGGATGTAGCTTGTAAGCCTTGATCTGAATCCTCTGTAACTCAAGAGGTTGAAGCACCCTCATATGGAATACTTGTTGGCCCTGGTTCGTCCTCTCAGCTGCGTGCTTTTCCTTGGTGTGTGTGCCCCTGCGGGGCTCTGTGCAGAGATGGGTGTTGCGCCCCTGCGGGGTTTCCTGAAGAGATATGTCTTCGGATATTTCTATTAGTGAAGCTTCTTCTTTCGTTGCCTTTTTCTTTTCTTCTTTTTACTCGACTCTCCCTCAACACTGCCCCCCTCCTGGACTCTGTCGTCCCTGATAGGCTGTGATGAGCGACGGGCATATGTTTTATATACTCTTTGCTCTGTATCATTTAGCAGATTGGCTTCACGTATCATGAGTTGTTTCCATTGTTCTGCCTTCACACCGTCATTGGGTGGCTGTCTGTGATCTCCGAAGAAGCTAAGTTCATATGCCACTAATCGGGCATTTAAATTGGATGACATCTTCAAAAAAATTTCTGAATCCATCTCAAAAAATCCTGTAAAGAAAGCTTCTTCAAAAGTCTGCATATATACACTTGGCAAGAACATTAATCTGGAATAATACGCCATTATTGTTGGTCTGGTAGGCATAACTGATAGATCAAAAATGAGGATTTCCGTGCCCTGATTAATACCTATGAAGTTCAAAAAGGTGTAGGCTGCATGCTTGAATACCTTCAAAACTGTAAGGATCATGCTAAGTATTTTGTTGGTCATTTTGACAGTTAAATCGGGTACTATTGCATAATTCTGTAGCCAAAATTCTATGGTTTTGACCATATATTCTTCCGTTGGCAAGTAGTTATGTGGCGGGCTCGGAAGCATAGGATAATTGAGCCACTGCTTATTTATAGTGCCGCTTCTTTGCAAATCCAAAAATTCCCTGGTATCCCTTCTGCGTGGTATTGGGCAAAATGAAGGGTTTACCTGGAATGCATATGGCGCTGCTTGCCAATGCACCCGTAGTGTGGGATGTTTCTCCAAAAATTTCCGTCTCCACACTGGTTGTGCAGCTTCAAACTCTGGTTGAGTGTATGCGAATGTGTCGTGTTTGAAATTCAGTTGCTCATCTGGACTCTTCTGTGTAATCTTCTTTATATAACATCTTGTTTTCTCTTTCAAGAGTCCATATGGAATATTGAACGGCTTCATGATCTTGTCCAGGTCTTTACCTTTGATCTTGGCCTCTTTCATTACCTTGATGACTTCATTTTCGAAATTCTCCGTCAATCGGGACACCACTAGTGCCCGTTCCTTCTGACTTATTTCTGCAGTGTAGGGCATTGGATGTTCGTCACGTATGTCCGCCAACTGCTCATGTAGTGGAGAATTATAGATCGGGTGAGATAGAGGACTTACCTCTACCTCGTCAGTAGGATTCTCCTTAGCCCGCACTACTGGTGTCCCGATCGGTGTTTTCTCTTTCATTTGAGTCTTTAGTCATGCTATGCATTCATCTTTCTCTTTTACCTCTTGCATGGCTTCTCTGAGTGTTTCTTTAGTGGCCAGCAATTCTTTACCAATGTCAGCTACATTATCCATATTTTCGTTGTAGCTTTGTATCAATTTGGCGTTCACCTTTTGTAATTGGCTCTTCAATTCATTGGTTTCATTGGTGTATCGGCTCTTCCATTCCTCTATCTTTGCTTGTTCTTGCTTTAGCAACTCTTCATATTTTGAGATCTAATCTCGTAATTCTTTTTCTTTGGTTTCTGTGGATTCCTGTTGTACTATTGGTTGATCATATAATAAAGACTTCATCAATTCCTTATTTCTGTTGCGGAGGCTGTCGTTCTCTTCCATATACAACTTGAGTTGTTGTTCTAATAACATGCTTCTCATTTTCATTTTCTCTTTCTCAGCCTCGCTCGCATCGTGTAATCTTTGCAACTCTGTTAGCTGTGTATGCAGCTGTTGATTCTGAGAGATGGATGCATCATGTTGTAGCTTGATTGCCAGCACCTCCGTATTTTTTACTGCCAATTCTTTTTGTGCTTCAATCAATTGTGCCGATAGCTGCTCACTCATGATTTGAAATTGATTCTTTTCTCTCCTTGCCTGATCATAGTCGGCATCTATGTCCATGAATCGTTGTTGAGTGTCCATAGCCGTCTGAATCATTTGCTTGACTACCGGCTTCAGCTGAGTGACATCTACATTCAGCCATGTTTTTGGAATGCTTGGTTCTTCGCCGGTATTGACATCTTTGCCCTGTGCGATATGTAATGTAGTGTCATGGGGCTGCCTAATCTGAAGCTAGATCCTTGGCTCAGCCCCCATGTTTGCTTGCTTTTCTTTGTAGTATCATTCAATTGAATGACATGCTCATGTTCAATAAATTCTTCTACTCTCTTTTCCGGCGTCACTTCCATTTGATTGATTTTATTCCCTTCTTCTTCTTGGGTTTCTGTCCTTATATCAGGATCCAAAGTGTCTTTTTCAAGACTAGATTCCGTGTTGGTACTAGAATCATCGATGCCCAGCTCTTTATATCTTCCAGCTTGTTTTGGGGTCTTCTCTATACTTTGTTGTGGTTTCTCTTGACTCGCCTGTCTATAATGATGACCTTGGACATTTAAGTTTACCTGCCCTTGCATATACTGATGTGTCTCTTCAAGAGCAGCGGAAAGATCTCTCCTTGTAATAGGTATTTGCGCCGTCGTGATCTTCGGTAACACGTGTGTTCTCTTTGATTGTGGTGTATCTTGGGCTTCCTCCTCCCGTAGACGCTTTGTACCCCTCATAGGTTTTTGTAAGCTGGTTCCTGCGTCTTCAACCATAACCACTGCTTTCTTTTTCTTAGGGACCGTAGCGGATTTTGCGTATTTGGCTAGCCCTTCTGCGGTCGGCATCTCCCGTAAGCAATTTTTCATATCAAGGGCTTCATATATCAATAATGTTAATGCAGAACTGCCATTCAAAAACTTCTTCTGCCCCCATTTCTTCTGGGCTTCAAATAACCTTTCTTGGACATACTCTGTCAAATTAATTTTGTTTCCTATTTGTCGCATGGCATGTGATAGTAGTTGTACTACTATCTTTTGTGGAGTTGTGTATCTGTGCATACTGGGGAAGCAGAAATGTTGATGCACAAGACGGACAGCATCTTCAATGTCTATTCTGTTAATCTCCAGGAAGGACCTCTTCTTAGGGTCATGACATTCCTCTTTGACACTAGTAATTCCTGCTTGATTCCATCCAAAAGCTTTATTGATCAACTCATGTGTGAATTGAATTGTCTTCCAAGTTCCAACTTTATCCAATATGCGTGCTTCCGGAACTGATATCTTTGTAGCTGCAGGCTGCAGTGTGTTCATTACTTGTGTGCATCTCTGAAAATCAGGTAAATAAATTGGTATTCGAAGAACTGCATCTATCCCTGCTTGTGTCCATACATCTTCGATATGAGGTAATCCCTGTATTATTGTTTTGAAGTCCTAAGACATGATTGGAAAATAGTGATCCCTATCCATGATCTTGATAGTTGCCATGAAGATAAGTTCCGAGATTGGTTGGTCATCACGAAACCAATGGCCTCTTACTCTTGTTACTGATTCCAATGGAAGAAGCTGTACCTCTTCCTCTTGTGTGGCTTCGGAATTAGTAAACGCCATCTGCACTCAATATAGAGTATGAATTAGTTGCCATATATTGTCAGAAATCCTCCTTTATTTGTTTGTCGTAAGCTCGATATTGCTCCGAGTGAATGGTGTCGCCCCTTTCCCATGTGTGTGAGAAAGGTAATACCTGGATTTTTCACATTTTTAGGTATTTTTATATTTTCATCTGAAAAGGAAAATAGAAAAGTTAGTTTATAGCCGAAGCGGTTATTATTTTTGGAGTAATTTTCTTAATGTATGTACAAGTGCTCTCCTATTTCCCAAGAGGAAAATGTGCTTGACTATCCTGAAATAGAAGAAAGAAGTGTCGAATGCTTGGCCTTGTAATGTGGCCCTATCATGCATACTTTGGGTCTCGAAGGCTCCATATGTGTGCAATTGGAAGTAGTTGGTTGATGCATGCCGTTTGTTTTGTCTTTCGGTATCCAAATCTGCTTCATTTTGCTGGGCCTTGTTGTATGTTGCCCAATTCCGTTGAATGTGGCTCTTTTCTTGTTGTATGTCTGCTCTATCTGATTTGTAAATCTCGGAATGGCTCGGGTTGCCATTACAGACTCCTTCTTTCTCCAGTAGCTCCTTTTTTGTGGTTGTTTTGCTTGTGGACCATATTGGTTCTTCTTGTGCTGAGGATCATCATTTCGGCTTAGTTTCTTTGGAGCGCATGACTTAGGAATCCAGATTTGCGAACGATCCTGTTGAGCGGCTACTACTTTCTTTGGAATCCATATTGTAGCAGTTCGTCGATGACTTCGTTAATCCGACTGAGTTGTTTTCTCATTTGATTGTTTGTTCTGATGTCGGTTGTGCTTCTGTCGTCGAAGATACTCCTTCACTTGATCTTTCTTTATCCACGCTTGGTTAGAGTATGGAATAGGGTATATTTTAATAGGTATAGATTTTGAATTACTCAGAGGACTAGTCTCTCTTAGGCATAGTGCTTTACTGAGGTCAGTTTCAGCTTGATTGACACTCTCATGACTTGCTAGACTAGAAGATGGTGTGCCAGTAGAACTCAATGTGTCAGCACATATAGTACTTGACGAAGAGGTTTCTATAGTGCTAGTGAACATACATTCATGACTTTGTTCATTGGAATGAACTTTTTGCTCTATGCTCACATATTTGATTGGTCGTTCGTCTAGCAGACTAAATACTTCCCGGTGTCCTATCCTGGCTGAGATGTATCCTAAAGCCAATTGAATGGTCACCTCATATTCGTAAATCCAGTCTTGGCCTAACACTACCTCTTCCAGTAAATCCTGATCATGACACACTAATAGCCTTTGTTCCATAGTGTTGTTGCCAAGATGCAGAGGTAAGGTGATCTCACCTATGCATTGAGTAATCGTTCCTTCTATTCCTATCAACTGTGCCATCGATGGGCGTACTTCTTCCTTGAGTTTTTGGGTCAAAGAAAGCTTGATACAGCTTACAGCAGCTCCTGTGTCAATGAGAGCCTCCACCAAGTGGTACTCCGTTTTACCTGCTCCCAAATTTAAATATGGTTGCGTTCTCTGTGAACCTAGGTTTTGAGTGGCTCTAAAATTAGCCATTGGGATGAGTGCTTCTCCTAATCGATATCTCTCATCTCGCTCTCTCATCCACTCCTTCCGTTTCTTTATTCTTTCCAATGCTTCCTGTCTCGCTTCTTCTCGTATCCTCTCCTCCTCTATGCGTCTATTCTTGCCTTTGATTAATCGAGACATTGTTTCTTCGGTCAATGGTTCTAGATATTTTTTTACTCTACATCCACTGATGTAGTTTGGTAATACATCTCCATCTAAGGTTGCTAAGCTGATGGCTCCACTTGTAGATATACGATTAATGATTAATGGACCATATCCTCTTTTCTGCAACTTAGCGTGTTGTTTCAAGGTGTATACCAAAACTAAATCTCCTTCCTTCAAATTTTTGTCCTTAATGTGATCATCAAAGTAGGCTTTCTGTCGTCGTTTAGCAGCATAAATGCCTGCTACTGCTTGTAACCTAGTTTCGTGAAGCTTTTCTATTTGATCCAATTGAGCTGATAGTTTATGTCCTGTCCACTCGTAAGTAGTTGCTACTCTTAGAGTGGGAATTAAGAAATCAATTGGCAAAATAGCATTTTGTCCATATACTAAGTTAAAAGGAGTAGTGCCTATGGCGGTTTTATAGGCTACTCGAAATGCCCATAAAGCATGATGTAATTACTTATCCCAATCTGATCTACCATCGTTAACAATTTTGGTGAGAACTGTACACAAGATTTTATTCAAACTTTCGGCTTGTCCATTGGCTTGTGGGTGATAAGGAGCTGATTTCTTATGAATTACCAAGAATTCATTCAATAAAGCTTCTATAACTTCATTCACAAAGTGCGCACCTCTATCACTCACAATTTCTATTGGTAGTCCAAATGTAGTGAAAACGTTCTCAAAGAGAAACTTGGCTGTGGTTCTTGCGTCATTTTTCTTGGTTGCTTTTGCTTCAACCCATTTGGTCAGATAGTCTGTTGCTACAATTATATATTCGGCATGGGATCCTTTCGCTGGTGGGCTAATAGGTCCTATGAAGTCTATTCCCCATTTCGTGAAAGCTATGGCACTCATCATGGGTCTAAGTGGCATTTCATCTCTCCTATTTGGATATTTGGTCCGTTGGCACGTATCACACCGTTGCACATATGTCATGGCATCTTGGTGTAGAGTTGGCCACCACATTCCAGCAAAGAGGATCATTTTTGCTGTTTTATCTGCAGAGAAGTGCCCTCCTGCAGCTCCTGTATGAGCCATCTCTAAAATAGAAAGATATTCGTCTTCGTGAATGCACACTCTTAATTGGTTATCTTTCCGTCGTTTAAAAAGTTGTTTTCCTATAATGGCGTAATCCTTACTTTGTTCTACAAGTGCACGTTTCCTTGCTGAAGTCGCTCCTTCCGGGTATTCTTGAGTTTTCAAGAACTTTACCAAAGGCATGCTCCATCTTGGTGCTATTGTAGAATAGCATAAGATAGAGTTCTCATCTAGGATTCGTTCTTAACAGGTTTGACAGGTTGATACATAGTTATGTGCATCTCTTTGCATGGTTGGCCAATATATGCCTAACCTCTTCAGGGTTTGCCACGTTCCATTTGCATTCAAATGAGTTTTCCATTGGTTTACATGTGCTTTCTGAAGCCACATTTCTTTTTCCTCTTCTTCCACGCATCTCATTAATATTCCACTTGAATCCTGGTGATACAAACTTCCCGCAATGATATGAAGGTTTTTAGTCTTCCAGAGGTCTTGGGTTTGGTTTGGTGTGATCCCATCTTTAGGTCCATGTGTGAGTATAGGGATCAACTTTTCTGCCCATTGTGGACATACTTGCAGGTTAAAAAGGTACGTATCTGGCAGATCATCTGGTACTCCTATGGGCGGTTCTCCATGGGTCATTCTTGATAAGTGATCTGCTCTTATGTGGGTATTTCCTTTCTTGACTACTACCTCAAAATCAAATTCCATTAGCAATAAAAACCATCGTACTAGTCGTCCTGTATTACACGGCTTGTTGACTAGGTACAGTAGGGCTTGATGATCAATGAAGAATTTGAATTTGTCTTTGACTGCATACACCATCCCTAGGCCTTCTCTCTCCGTGGTAGTATAATTGCGTTCTGCTTGATTTAATTGTCTACTAGCATAGGCTATAGGGTGGTCTAGTTTTCCTGTATCGGCAGGTTCAGCTAAGATGCAACCAATGGCAAACTTGGAAGCATCCACATGAATATGAAATGGCTTATTCCAGTTAGGTATTCGAAGGATTGGTGCTGAACTCAATCGATTCTTTAACTCGTTGAAGGCTTTTTCACATTCTCCGGTCCAATTAAATTGTGTCAGTAATGCATAAAGAGGTCTAGCAATTATGGTGTACATATGTATAAATCTTCGATAGTATCCACAATGTCCCATAAATGC
Source organism: Ceratopteris richardii (assembly GCA_020310875.1). NCBI lineage: Eukaryota > Viridiplantae > Streptophyta > Polypodiopsida > Polypodiales > Pteridaceae > Ceratopteris > Ceratopteris richardii. The sequence continues at coordinate 245,955,697 of CM035406.1, forward strand.
TTGAACTTCCTTAGCCGTCTTTGGTCTTGGTAAATCCAGAATTACTTTAATTTTGTCTTCATCAATTGAGATTCCATTTCTGGAGACAATATGTCCTAATATTTTCCCTTGTCTAACCATGAAGACACATTTTTCTGGGTTAAGGCATACTCGATACTGTCGACATTTAGCAAAGATCTTTTCTAGCTCGGGGATATGTTCTGATCGTATAGCTGAATAAGTACAAAGATCATCCACGTAGACCTCCATACTTTTTCTTAGGAATTCTTTGAATACATGGCACATCAATCTTTGGAAGGTGGCTGGGGCATTGGTTAGACCAAAAGGCATGACTCTAAAGGCGTATACTCCCCATTCAGTTGCGAACGCTGTTTTATGTTGGTCCTCAGGAGCAATAGCTACCTGATTATACCCTGAAAAGCCATCCAGAAAGCTATAGACTTCCTTTCCTACCACTCTTTCCAAGAGATGATCTGTAATTGGTAATGGATAACTATCCCTTATGGTCGCGGCATTTACTTTCTTAAGGTTGATGCATACTCTTAACTTTCCATTCTTTTTCGGTACAACCACCAAAGGTGACACCCATTCTGTGTGTTCAATCTCGTAGATGAATCCAGCATCTAGTAACTTGTCTATTTCTTCCTTTATTTTGGCTGAATACACATCATTGTAAGTATATGGTCTTTGTTTAGAAGGTTTGGCTTCGGATGTCATGGGGATTCTATGCGCACATATAGAAGGGTCGACTCCTTTCAAGTCCTTATAGGTCCAAGCAAAGACATCCCGATATTCTCTTATGAGACGAATTAACTCTTGTTCTTCCTCTAATGAGACATCCTGTCCTATGAAGGTACATCGTTCTTCTCCTTCTTCTACAATTACTACTATCTTCTTGGTTTGTTCCTTATTATCATATGCTATTCCAGGCTGTGCTTCTCTTTTCGGCATTTGAATAGCGATTTTTCTCTCCTCCACTTCATATTTTTTAAAGTGAACTGGTACCTCAAATTGGTCTTGGGGTTTATTTTCTTCATCTTCTGATTCTCTTTCAAATTCTAATTCCCCCTTCTGCGTGAGTTCCTGGTGTTTTTCATTGGCTGTGATATTTATGTTGGTGGTACTATTCCCTAGATCCATTGGTTCGGGCTCCATTTCAATGCTCTCGTAGTCCTCCTTCCAGTCTTTCTCGATCACTTCTCCTTCTTCAGCCTCCTGAAGGACTACCACATACAGGCTAACATCATAACCCTCCTCATCGATACATTCGTTCATGGTCACTACTTCTTCGTTTACACAGACATCGAGGGTCGCTAAAATTTCCATCCAACCGTGTGGTTCAAATTCTTCATCCGAAAAGACTTGTGGCATGTAAGCTGGATCTTGTACAGACCTCGCTATTCCTTGTTTTTGCTGCCATCCTTTTCTTCTCTCCTCTTCCTTCTTTGCAGCTTGGCATATCCATAGATGAGTGTCCTCGTTCATCCAAGATTGATCACTAGAACCTACACTATGAATTGATTGATCGTCTTCCTCCTTATGAATTTGATTCCATTGTAGAGGTGGAACATCTTGATAAGTGTACGTATGTAGGTTTATTCTAGTGGTGGTTCCTGCATGTTGTAGGTATACCGCATCTTTTCCCCAATCTTTTACGACCTTTAACTGTCTCATGAAAGGCCTTCCCAGGATCATTTCATAATTGCTTGGCCTTTCGAAGTGACATATTGCTAAAGTGTGTTCGAATTCCACTCCACATGTAGTGAAAACTACTCGTTCCAACAATCCTAAGGGTCTTTCTGTATGTCCGTCTGCCATTTGTATTTTCATGCGTGTTGGTCTTAACGCTGGTTTTCCCCATTTCTCCCAAATTTCTTTGGTAGCAATACCAACACCAGCTCCCGAATCTAAGATGGCTTTGGTAGTGTAACCCCTATAAGTAATTGGAAGGCAGGTATTTCCTTCATCTCCCTCACTAAAGTCTCCTACCTTATCCACTGGAATTCTCACTGTGTTTACTTCGTCTGCTATCTCTTTCTTTTCCTCCTTGACTTCCCATTGATTGAATAATTTCTCCTTCAAATGTGGTTTTACCTTCAACAGTTCTTCCAATGTTAGGGTACAAGGGATTTTTACCTCTCTAAGGCGTTGTATGATCTCAGATGTTTGGACTGATGGGTTCGTTTCTCGTTTCCTCATTGAGGGAATACGATACAATTCTGAATTGGGTTCGTACTCCCCTGTGAAATTGGGCAGTTCATTTACATCTTCCTCTCCTTGGTTACTTGCATCCATCGGTAAAATTTCCTCTGAATGTAGTTCAGGTATTGAACCCTCTATTTCATCTCCTGCTTCTAGTTCTTCAAAGGGTGGTTCAATTCCTTCCACTTTCTTCCATTTGTCCTCTTGAACTCGTGCCCATAGATCCTCAGTCCATTCTCCCTCTACTTCGGGAACTATGGATCCTTCCCTTTTTTCCTCATAATAATTGCCATTAAGTGTCTTTCTTACTTTAGGTTTTTCGTGGTCATTGGTGTTGATGCACACTTGGAATTCTCTTTCAGGAATTCGGGTCTTGGGCAATGGCAATACAGGTTTTTCTAAGGTCTGTTGAGCAACTTCTATCAATTTTTTGCAGATTTCCAACCTCTCTTTCTCTAGGTCACCTCTAGGGTATTCTCTTTCATGTTGTTCGATGGTCGGTCCGGCTCTTATTCGTGCCTTGTATGCCTGAATCCACATAGCTAATTCTTCAGGCATGGGATCTGCTAAGACTGATCCAACCTCCTCTTTTTTGTACTGTTCATTTTTGTTTCCTTCTTCCCTCTTTGGTTCTTCTTTTGGTTTTTGTTCGTTCTTCTCCTTTTCTTTTTTCTGCAGTAATTTCTTTTCTTTTATCCTATCTCTACGGTTCTTCCATCTTTGGGTTCTTTTACTTGCAATACTTTTCTCCGGCTCTTCTGAGTCTTCAACTCTTTGAGGGATAGGTGTGTTCACCTCCCTGTCACTTTAGTTGTTCTCCTCCGTTTTATCAGGGGTCTCTCTGGCTTTGGCTCTTGTTATTGCTTTCAATGGTACTGTGTACTCTTTATCACTCCCTGATGATTCAATTACTTCTATTACATTGATTTGCATGTTAGATGTAACCTTGTTGGGATTCTTGGGGCAGTCCCTGAAAAGGTGTTCCTTACCACAATCACTACAGTAGCCTTCCCAGACTCGTTGTGGTGGTGGTGGGTTTGGCAATGTGCATTCTCTGATATAGTGATCACCTCCACATCTGTAACATGGTCCTCTGGGTACAGTCGGTCTGTTTATAGGTCTGGGTGGTATGGTTGCTCTAGGAGCTGTGTACATTAATGACACATAGTCCTGCTCATATCCGTATGAACTATCTAATACTTCCATGCCATAGGCATATGGTTCATACAGTTGTCCATATTCTATCATAGAACTTTCATAATTGGGATATGCTCCTTGACTAGGGTCATAAGATGAGTCATATGGTTCATTACTAGCCAAAGGTGTGGCTGGTACTATTGCTCTCTCTAGGTTTTCTTCAGGTTGAGCAATCTTGACTAGAGTTCTTCCGGATCTCAGGTTCATCCACTTTTAAACTCTGATCAGTCTTTGCTAACCTTTAGCCTTTGGCACTCTTCACTCAGGGTTAGAATTCTAGGAAGAATTTTGGCTAAAAATTGACTGAAAATAACTTTTCAAGTCACGATACTTAACCTCCAAATTCCACGATCTCTGACTACAGACGATACTTGATCTCTGCATACAAACGATACACGACCTGCTGGAAACGATACTTTATACTTGGGAGAACGATACACGATCTTTGACGAAGAAACGATACCTTAAAAAAAACGATCTTTCGCAGACGATCGCTGGCAAAACGATACACGATACTTGTTAGGTATCGCGATCGCTGAACCAAACGATACATGATCGACAAAAGTGACGATACACGATACCTGACCGAAGCGATACTTGCCACTAACGATACACGACCTTTGACCCAGACGACACGCGATCGCTGGTAAATATCGCGATCTTTGATCAAAATGATCTCTGAGCCAAACGATACCGATCTCTGGAATGGAAACGATCGACGATACCTGAACCAAACGATATGCGATCTCTGGTATGGAAACGATCGACGATACCTGAACCAAACGATATGCGATCTCTGGTAAGTATCGCGATCTCTGAGGAGCGATACATGATACTTGGCCCACCAAACAACACACGATACACGATACTTACGAAGTATCGCGTTAGGTATGAAACGATACCCGATCAACGATCGATAGCCAAAACGATCTCTAATCCGAAACGATACACGATCTACGATCTCTGGCCAAAATGATCTCTGACCAAGTATCGCGATCGGTATGAAACGATACACGATCGGAGGGAAATATCGCGATACTCGACCACAGGAGATACACGATACTTGTGAAATATCGCGATACTCGACCGCGGGAGCAAAACGATACTTGACCCTTAGACAATTTTTGAGAGATGTTTTTTAAGTTCTGGTTTAATGCACTTGTTTTACTAGTTCCTCTCCTCTCTCCTCACTCTCTGTACCACTCAACTCACTCCTTTTTACCCTCTGAAAATCTCAAACGATACCTGACGCAGATCGTCTTTCTCTGCAGTCTAGCTTTACTGAGAAATCAAAAGTAAGATGGGGTTTGCTCACCTTGATAGTTGATCCCACTTCTTTCTCACTCCCCCTTGCTCTGTGCAGCCCCAGATTGCCCGTTTACTCACACGATCTCTGACGCAGCCCTCACGATACTCGACACTCTGCTCACAATACTTGCTTTCAAACAAGTGAATTGTAAAATGACTATTTTTGGCTTTTATACTTGGGCTTTCCTTACTTCAAAAAGGAAAATTTCTCCTGAACAAAGACTAACTCCTACTCTCTGGACTTGACCTACTCTCTCCCTACTCCTACTCTACTCATTCCACTCACTTCCCTAGACTAACAACTCACTACACACACTCCAAGAATGAGAAGTAGCAAGTGCGGCTGAAAATGACTTACCAAAGAAGAGAAAATTTCCACTCTTCCACTTACTTCAATGCAAAAAAGCTACTTACCATCACACGAATGCCTCGGTTTGATTCGTCACTCCCCGGCAACGGCGCCAAAAAGTGTGTTGACCTAAGTACCAACTTAGGGACTTGCGGAGAAAGAGACTATACCTTAATCCCCTCTCAAGTGCATATAGTGGGGATACACGCTTTTAATTATCAATCCAAAGAGTATACAAACCTAGCCGAGTGTATGAGGACATGCAATCATGTGATGATCAATGCAAATGGACTACTCAAAGAGTGTAAATAAGGCAAAGGCTTATCCAAACAAACTTCAACTGTTGGTCATGGCGAAACGATACTTGGTGCAGTAGCCGTCAGTATTTTGGACTTTTCTCCCAGCTCCGAGCTCCAAATATAGCGAATAGCATATGCGTTTCGAAGCTCTCGAGAAGACGCATCCAATGACAGTCATTTCACTCAATTATAACGCTCCTACTTCAAGTTATGAGCAAAATACTGAGTCGCGGGAATACTTTCCTACACTTCAGCACTTCCTACACTTCGCACACACCTTACCTACAGCAAATAAACACTTTCATGGATAGACAACACTCACAAGCACTCTTTCCAAGCAATACACATGCATGCAAGCTCACGAAGAAGAAGATACAGAGTGAAGAAGACACAAATTCGAATTTCTGTGCTCTCTATTCTCACAATGGCAAAAAGTCCTTTACAAAGAGTCACATTTGACTTATATACTTGTGCCCTAAAAATGGTCCTTTCACACAAGAGACCGGCACTTTATTTACTAAAAGACTAATTTCCTACTATTTTACATGGGTAAATCTCTAATCTTCTGTGGGGATGCATCTAGAGGACTCCTCTAGTGCATTTACAACGGAAAATATATTACAAGAATGGTTATGATACAAAAATATGATGTCCAAATCGAAAAAATTTTGGGGCCCGTCTTTTTCTCTGCTTTGTGCTCTTTTTAGCTCTGCAACACACATCTTCTTGGATTAAAAGACACCATAGCATCAAGGAATGATTTGAAGGACCAAAACTCAAAACGAAAATTATGGCCAGTTTTTTATAGACATCGATAGGAAACGACTTATGCACCTGCTCCTTGGGTACTTACGACAAAACAGATACACACTATCAACAATAGGATTCAACTGATTCGGACTCCTAGAGGATATGGAGCATCTTTCCAGAACATGTTTACTATGGATGATAAGAGCTTATCTGAGTTAAAGATCCATGATTGACATAACTTTTTGAAACATATTTTACCTTTGGTTATCAATGGAGGTACAACGAAATGAGTACCAGATGTGATCTATCGTCTTGGATCGCTTATAAGGTAATTATGATACTTTTATATTTAATATATAAAAATATTTGATATCTTTTGTTTTTGAATTAATTTCTTTATAATTTTTTTAATGATATGTATAGGTGGATTACCTCAAAAGAGATTGACAAAAACTCGATCCCACAAAAGAAATTTGAATGCAAAGAGCTACTATGTTTGATGGAGAAAGAGCTTCCTACTTTCATTTTTTGATATTCAGGTTCATTTCTTAGTCCATCTTGTAGATGAAATAGAGATTGCAGCTATTGTCAACACTCGATGGATGTTTTGGATCGAGTGATTTATGGGAATATTAAAGGGTTATATGCGACAAAGAGCAAAACCAGAAGGATCCATGGCAAAGGGTTGGATGCTTGAGGAGTGCATGTACTATGTTAGTGAGTACCTTGAAAGGGTTCATGAAGAAGCTCCACGTGCATGGACCAATGAGTCTTCTTCAAAAATAATAGACAAGGTATTATCAGGTAAGGGAGTTTCATTTTTATTTACATTTCAAGAAAAAAATCATGTTTTTACTTTTGTAGCATATAATAGCGAATGCGTGCAAGCATTCGTTAGCGAGTACGAACTAGAACTTCAAAATCTCCAAAGTAAAAGATAGAGAAACAAAAGATATAGGCGTAATCTTGATAATAATGAGACTACAAATATATCTTCTTTCATGGATTAGCTATATACCTATTTGCAACGAGCCAATGCAAATAATGAAGAAATCTCAAATGATTAGAGCGAGTTAATGATAGGTTGTGAACAAAAAGGTAATTTTATTTTAATAATATATTTTTTTTCATATATGTATATCAGTTTCTCTTTACTAATTTAATTTCTTTAATTTTATATATAGCTTTACTTTCGAGGAGCAATCTTTTGTCATGTATGTATGCATATGTGTCTGTATTCATGTGATTTTATGTATACATGTGTTAATATGCACATATATGTGTTTCATGTGTATGTATGTATGTGCATGTGTGTGATATATGTATACATGTGTTAGTATGCACACATGTATGTATGCATATGGATTTGTGTAATATGCGAGTGTGTATAAGTATAAGTATGTATAAGTATGTGTGACATATGCATGTATAAGTACACATGTGTGCATGTAGGCATGTATATGTGATGTGTATATATGTATATGTGTATGTGTAAATGTGTACATGTGAATATGTATGCATGTATATGCATACATGTGTGCATATAGGCATGTATGTATGATGCATAATGTATCTACTCCATCATTTTATATTTATGTATGTGTATCTACATGGTGTATGTATCTTTATATATATTATGATCCTCATTGATTCGAGTAGCTATATATAGAGGCATAAGGTTGGGAGGAGAGGCATCTCTCTAGTAGGTGGTCGGAGGAATAGATGCAATGTGTACATATACTTCAATCATATGGCTAAAAGGCTGAATTAGGGTTTGTAAAACCCTAATATCAAAATTAGTGTTTCCAAATTAGGGTTTTTGAAATAGGTTTTTTGAATTAAAATATGTATAATAGGGTTCTTGAATTAGGTAGGATATATATATATATATATATATATATATATATATATATATATATATATATACATACATACATACATACATACATACATACATACATACATACATACATACATACATACATACATACATACATACATACATACATACATACATACATACATACATACATACATACATACATACATACATACATACATACATACATACATACATACATACATACATACATACATATACAGACACATATATATATAAATATATATATATATATATATATATATATATATATATATATATATATATATATATATATATATATACATATATATATATACATACATACATACATACATGCATACATACATACATACATACATACATACATAATACATACATTGTATGTATGTGTGTCTATATGTGCATATGGGTGTGTGTACGTATGTGTATCTATATGTGTGTATGCATGTGTTGTGTGTGTGTATGCATGTGTATGTGTATATATATATATGTAAATATGATTATGTGAGTCTATGTGTGTGTACATATGATTATGTATGTGTATGTGTATATGAGTATGTGTATGTGTATGTGTCTATGTGTGTAACTGCATGCATGTGTATGTATGCGTGTAAATGTGCATGTATGTGTGTGTATGTGTAAATGTGCATGTATGTGCATGTGTGTGTAAATGTGCATGTATGTGTGTGTATGCATGTATGTGTGTGTATGCATGTATGCATGTATGTGTACCTCTGGTCGCACTCCTTTCTCTCTCACACATATACATTCATACATACATAAACACACATATGCATATCCACATATATATACATACATACACACACATGTATGCATGTGACCTGATGTGCATGTATGTTTGTGTATATATGTCTGTGTATATAAATATGTGTATAAATATATGTGTAAATATATGTGTATATTATGTGTGTGTGTATATATACAATTACACATATAAATATAACAAATAAAAGCAATGCATACCATGCATTATCACGATGATGAGCCATAAGTGTTCGCATCTCTTTTAGACACCACTTATGTGACCACCAAGTCCCAAATTCTGTCTCAGGTGAACTAAGTACATATTTTTTATTTTCTCATCATGCTCACTACAAAAATAAAAAAGATCATGTTAATAAAACATAAGATATTTATTTCAATTTATATGTAAAACTTATACTTACTTCCACTACAAAGTGGACAAGGTGCAGGTAGGAGTCGCATAATGCTCGCATTCTTCTCTTGAACTCCAATACATTCCCTGTATACTCTATATTCCCCTCTGGCTCTATATCGCACTCCAGCCCTAGGGTGCCTATGCATGTCCTCATAGGCACCTGTGCTCTGCTTTCATGATCTGGAGGTGGTATAGGTGTCCTAAAAATAGATAGATAAAAATAAATAAAAATATGTGTTATAATATCATTAAAAAAAAGTATGAAAAAAAAAACATACCTATGAGCAGATAGTTCTCTCCTTACATGTGGAGCTGTAGATGAGCCCTCCTTTGATCACTGGGTAAGCATCTGGATCGTAAAATCCAGCTCATCATCATGCATCTCTGAGTACTCGTGCATGATGATCCCTAAGGTATCAGGTGGAACTCTTGCTCTCATAAGACTTTTTATGAGAGTGAGTTTTGCCTTTCTCTCTCTACTAGGATCCATAATATCTGTAATATAAAACAAAATGGGTTAGAAATCAATATATGTATGTGTACATATGTATGTATATGTATGTGTGTATATGTATGTGTGTATATGTATGTGTATGTATATGTATATGTATATGATTGTGTATGTGTGCACTGTGTATGCATTTGTGTATGTTTGTGGGCAGGTATGCATGTGACCTGATATGCGTATACATATATATATGTATATGTATGTGTGTGTGTATGTATGTGTATGCATGTGTATGTGTGTATGCATGCATGTGTATATGCATGTGTGTATATGTGTCTATCTATATGTGTGTATGTATATGTAAGTATGTATATGTAAGTATGTATATGTGTGTGTATGTGTATGTAGGTGTATATGTGAGTGTGATTATGTGTGTAAGCATGTATGTATGCATGTGCATTATGTATGCATCTGTGTGTATGTGTGTGTATGTGTGTGTATGCATGCAAGTATGTATGTATGCATATGCATATGCATTATGTATGCATATGTATGCATGTATGTGTATGTGTGTGTATGTGTGTGTGTATGTGTCTCTATATGTGTATGTGTCCATGTGTGTGTATGTGTATCTATGTGTGTATGTGTGTGTCTATGTGTGTATATACTTGTGTATCTATATATATGTGTCTATATGCATGTGTATAAGTGTGTGTAAATGAGCGTGGATATGTGTATGTGTGTGTGTAAGTGTGTATGTGTGTGTGTGTAAGTGTGTATGTGTGTGTGTGTAAGTGTGTATGTCTCTATGTGTGTGTGTGTATCTATGTGTGTATGTGTGTGTTTATGTGTGTATATATATGTGTGTGTATGCATGTGTATATGTGTGTGTAAATCTGTGTGTATATGTGTGTGTATGTGTGTGCATGCATGTAAGCATGTATGTATGCATATGCATGTGCATTATGTATGCATATGTATGCATGTGTGTGTATGTGTGTGTATGCATGTAAGTATGTATGTATGCATATGCATATGCATTATGTATGCATGTATGTGTATGTGTGTGTATGTATCTCTATGTGTGTGTGTATGCATATATGTGTGTGTATGTCTCTATGTGTGTGTATACATATATGTGTGTGTGTGTGTCTATGTGTTTATATATGTGTGTATCTGTATATATGTGTCTATATGCATGTTTATAAGTGTGTGTAAATGTGTGTGGATGTGTGTGTGTGTGTAAGTGTGTATGTGTCTATGTGTGTGTATATGTGTGTGTGTAAGTGTGTATGTGTGTGTGTAAGTGTGTATGTGTGTGTATATATGTGTGTGTGTGTGTCTATGTGTGTATGTGTGTGTGTGTCTATGTGTGTATTTGTGTGTTTATGTGTGTATATATGTCTGTGTGTATGCATGTGTATGTGTATGTGTAAATCTGTGTGTATATGTGTGTGTGTATGTGCATGTATGTGTGTGTGTGTATGCATGTGTCTGTGTGTGTATGCATGTAAGTATGTATGTATGTATGCATATGCATTATGTATGCATATGTATGCATGTGTGTGTACCCATGTAAGTATGTATGTATGCATATGCATATGCATTATGTATGCATATGTATGCATGTATGTGTATGTGTGTGTGCATGTGTCTCTACATGCATGTATGCATATATGTGTGTGTATGTGTCTATGTGTGTGTATGTGTGTATTTGTGTGTCTATGTGTGTGTGTCTATGTGTGTGTGTCTATGTATGTATATACATGTGTATCTGTATATATGTGTCTGTATGCATGTGTATGTGTGTGTAAATGTGTGTGGATGTGTGTGTAAGTGTGTATGTGTCTATGTGTGTATGCATATGTGTGTGTATATATGTGTGTATGTGTGTGTGTCTATGTGTGTATGTGTGTGTGTACATTTGTGTGTATATGTGTGTGCGTATGTGTGTATATGTGTGTGTATGTGTCTATGTCTGTATGTGTGTGTATGTGTGTGTGTGTGTGTCTATGCATGTATGTGTGTGTGACTATGTGTGTGTCTATGTCTATATATACATGTGTATGTGTATATATGTGTGTGTATGCATGTGTATATCTGTGTGTAAATGTGTGTGTATGTGTATGTATGTGTGTGTATGTGTCTATATGTGTATGTGTGTGTATGTGTGTATGTGTAGATGTGTGTATCTATGTGTGTATGTGTGTGTCTATGTGTGCATATACATGTGTATGTGTATATATGTGTGTGTATGCATGTGTATGTGTATGTGGATGTGTGTTTGTGTGTGTAGTGTGTATGTGTGTATGTATGTGTGTGTGTATGTGTTGGGAATCAAACTCACAACCTCCCGGTTAGGAGTATGATGGGCTAACCACTTGCCCCAAAGAAGCCATGGTTGAGGATTACTTCCTAATCCTCTCTCTTAAGGCATGGTTCAACCATCGCCTACTAGGATTATGTGACATTCCTTCCCCCTTAGATCGAGCATTGTCCTCAATGCTCACTTGTGGACCCTTCTAACTCTTGGACCCACTTTCCATGCATGAACGCTTCCACCAACCTCAAACTCCAACACAAGGACCAAATTTGGACCTATCCCACCCTCTGTGTGTGCCCAAATGCCCATGCGCCTTCATCCAAGGCCAGTTTCACACTCACCATGGATAAGTGCTTTTTCCAAGTGCCCACGAATGAGGCACGAGCTCCGTCTTGCCCAATTTCTCAACTAGGCTTTGATACCAATGCTGGGAATCGAACTCACAACCTCCCGGTTAGGAGTATGATGGGCTAACCACTTGCCCCAAAAGACATGGTTGAGGATTACTTCCTAATCCTCTCTCTTAAGGTGTGGTTCAACCATCTCTTACTAGGATTATGTGACAGTATGTGTGTGTCTATGTGTGTACATATGTGTGTGTGTATGCATGTGTATGTGTGTGTGTAAATCTGTGTGTGTATGTGTGTGTGTGTTTAGGTGTGAATGTGTGTGTGTGTGTCTATGTGTGTATGTGTGTGTCTATGTGTTTTTTGGATCATCTTTCTATTAACTGATGCTTTCTTCTTCTCATAAAAAACCCTTGCTTTGCATTTTTCTATGAAATGACCTAGTTTCTTACAGTAATGGCATGCTTCTTTCTTTGAATCAGATGTAGTTGAAGACTTTTCTTTGGGTGTAGAGGAAGCGTTAGAAGGAGGATTGGAAGACTTAGGATTAGAAACCTTACTTTCCTTCTTGGATTGTTGACTCTTCTTTTCCTTCTTTGTATCCTTGTTCTTCTTTCCCTTCGATGATGATAACATGGCTTCATCATTCTCTTCCATATCCTTTTGTTGATCTTCATCTTGAAGTAACAAGAATTGTAGCTTTTCAAATGAAAATTCTCTATCTCTTGTAGAGAGAGATAAAGAAGTAACAAAAGCGTGATATGTAGATAGAAGTGAGTTTAGAAGCGTGTTTACCATCTCTTCATATGAAATGTTGACTCCAACATTGAGTAATTGATCTCATGAATCTTCACTTACCTCCAACTATGCAAAATAGGAACAGGGGTTCTTCTAGAAGATGAAGGAATACCTTTTTTGACTTGTCTTTGCCTTGGATAAGTGCTATTGACAATATTCCATAAGTCCTTTGATACTAATAGATTCATCATCATAAAACTCAACATCAGATAATTAGACATTCCCTTAAGCTTTTCTTCATTCTCAAGTCTACAATCACTCATCTTGTTAAGGGTGTATATCAACTATGTCTGATAACAAATTTTGGAAGTGGGTTGGCCTCAATAACAATATATCATAGGGTTACATGATCTTCCAATACATGAACCTTAACATACACACTATAATACTAAAAAAGATGATGAGTGAGAGATAGAGAGAGAACATGCAAGATTTCAAGTGTAATGGTGAGCTATGAGTTTCACCTACACTATCTATATTCCAATATCAAATTACAATGTGCGAATATGATAGGAACTCACAATATCTTAATCTAGGCAGAAATAGAAACTAGATACAAGAGATTGTGCACCTATGAGGTATGAAGAGTGTGTGTGTGAGAATATGGAGAATATGAATAGTTTAGAACTATTTTATAGCAAACCCAAATTTTGATTATCCCTAAATCAGAAACTAGTGAATGAACAAGCGGGGACAGATGTAGACTTGTTACTCACAGTAAGTTGGCTATCATGAAATCCTCTGGATGACTCCAGATGTAAAGCACAACTCCTCCAAGTGTGTAAAACACTCCCTCCAAGAGGGCCTCCAAGATCTCCTCCTTCTTGCGCTGAGTTGATACTCCTTGAGAAGATATGAATACAATGAACAAGCCCCCTTCTTATATAGTTTTTGTATGCTTCTAAAAGCACTACTAAAAAGCAAGATCAAATCATCTTCGTCATCCAAGAAAAGCTACTTGACAACGCTGTATCGGAAAGTGATAACAAAAGCACGAAATTGGTGCTGAGCAAAAAACTCCATTAATTTTCTTTTGAAACAAAAACTACTGCTGCATGATGAGGTTACCGTCGGGAATGAATCCCAGGCGCCTACTTCATTAAACTTCTGCTTTAACCACTAAATTATTTTAAATTGGTACAAAAAACTAGACTTTTGAGACATTGTTTCCAATAGCTATTGTCGCACCTTTTTGGTGATTATAATCACACCCATGTTTTTCGGAGTTGGCTCACCTTGCATTGGTGGGAAGCCCATCCCCAACCCTTTTCGTGGGAAAAACCCCATATCGGAGAGTGTCATGTCATAATCAGGTTATTTATTCTTGACATGTTTTCATTCTTAGATTGTTGCATTATATTTGACTCGAGAGAAATGTTCTCTCTTTGACTAATCTAAGATGTTGTTATATGGCCTGTCTCTCGTGGTTCGGTTTTGTTTTGCGGGAAAGGGAATGAATTTCAAGAATTCCTTACAAAGTTATATATCACTTTATTTTTATAAGAATCCTACCTTAAACGTAGCTCCTCGCACCGGCTAAGAAGCTTTAAGACTGCGATGGGTTCTCCTAAGTGGCAGGACGAACTTTGTAGCATGGTTCCACGTGGTGAATATTCATTCGCCAATGATAACGTGAAGCTATTCCGGACCCAAATATTGGCTCTCGTAACTATGAATTGTAATGGCAACTTCAAGCCTTGTTAGTTAATTTAAGTGGTAGAGGAGCTTAGCAAGGTGCATAATGTGGCTTTCCATAAAACGTGTGTACATGTGTTCCTGTGTTTATCTCTCTGGCGACCCAAACTTTGGCCACTGATTCTTCATATATACCTAAATCCGATGACTCAAAGTCAGTTCGACCATCAAATATCCGACCACTGAAAATTCATGTGTCCTTGGTACACTTTTCGGGTAATCCGAAAAATGATCTTTAACCATCTAAAAACATGCCCATGTCCTACCTATGTATCAATTCAAACCTAAGTCCTAATAAGGGTTTCGTTAAGTTTCATGTTGTGTATGAAAAGAGCTCAGAGGACGATTCTACTCGGCAGTCAAGTATGCTCTTTTTCCTTTGAAGTACGCGATTGGTCAAGGAGCCAAGGCACGGATCAAGACGGCAATAAGCTAGTAGCTGTTCGATGCGGTCTCGAAACGGACGGCGATCTATGAAAACGAATTCATACCGACGGCACCTATAAGTAAAGAAGAAGCGCTCCAACTCTCCGACAGAATTTTATTCTTCACTCTTCAATATCTTGGGTCAGCGTCTGTGTCGAAGCACGTCAGGTCGCCCGAGTAATGGAGTCAGCAAAGTCCGCCAAGGGAGGTCGTGGCAAGGGGGCTAAGAAGAAAGGAGTGTCGAAGACGGTGAAGGCGGGTCTTCAATTTCCCGTTGGGAGGCTTGCTCGTTACCTGAAAAAGGGCCGCTATGCCAAGCGGGTGGGATCTGGTGCTCCTGTTTATCTTGCGGCGGTGCTGGAGTATCTAGCTGCTGAGGTAGGTTCCGTATAGCGACTGACGGTCGTCCTTCTTCGCGTTTGCGGTTTCTGTGCTTGTTGAAGCATGGTATAATGGGTCTGTTCTGAATTTGTTCAAAATTGTGTTCAGGTTCTTGAGCTGGCAGGAAACGCAGCTCGTGACAATAAGAAGAATCGCATTATTCCTAGACATATTCAGCTTGCTATCAGAAACGATGAGGAGCTGGGAAAGTTGCTTTCTGGGGTCACAATTGCGTACGGAGGTGTTTTGCCTAACATCCATCAAGTTCTTCTCCCAAAGAAAAGTGCTGAGAAGGCTGAAAAGGCAGAGAAGACTCCTAAGTCTCCTAAGAAGGCGGCTGCTTAGGTATTATTCTCCCAATATTCATAAAGGTGTTGTTAAACACCACCATCTGACTGAGATCGGTCAGTGTCAATTGTGCATGTCTGTAGTAATCGTTCAGCGGCTGATGTGTGGCAAGAATTGTGAATTAAGATAACATATAGGTTGTTTTTAGGGCTAGATCTCAGAGCCGATAAGAAAATGATTAAATAGTATCATATATTCTTGCTGTAGACAACATCGAGTGATTCGTTTATGAAGCAGTTGAGTGTTTCATAGTTTTACTTATCATGTAGATATGTGTTGTGCAGTTAGAGCTTTGTATGTAGTATGGACTAGTATTGTTAAAACCAGTGTTTTGGTTTAGTATCACATAGAAACGACTTGTAATGGTATTTATTTCAGGAACTTATTTCAGTGGTCACCTTGGCTTATAAGGATTCGAACACTCTACCTCGAATTGAAGGTGAATGAGAGTTATCCTACCAGATAAGCTACAAGATGCTTATCAAGTATGCCCGAGGCAGCTTTCGGTGGATACATTTGCAAAGAATCTCAGCTTTCAGTGAAAATACACGATTATGAAGCATATAGAAAGGATTCTCCTTTACAATGGGGTTTACCAAAGCTTGCATTAAGGTCTCTAAAAACGTTTAGCGCTCAGAATGATGCTCTTCATAATGAAGGGCTTATAATTTAGAGTAAATATATACAAGAAGGATATTTTAAAATATAAATGAGGATATTTTGTCATGAGTTTTTGTTCACGAGATGTCATGGACCCAAGCTTAAAGAAAATATAATTTGGTAGTTTTGCATTCCATTCTCTGGCAACAAATGTCGATCTTAAGTATCTTTTTTTTTTTAAAAATTATAATTGTACCCATGTTTTTGGACCTGATTCACCTAGTGTTTGTAGAGAGCCCATGCTCAAGGATTCTTGTGTAAAGAAATTGTGAAGAAGTGCGACATCTAGTAGAGAGGTTATCCCTACTTAACAAATTGCTTTCTTTGTAACTCTTTCCAAGGGTTGCCAACGGTAGTAATGTTGATTATGTTCAGCCAATTATTTATTAGAAATAATAGTAGTTTTGAATAGGCCAATAAATAGAGATGGCAAAAGTGAGAACTTAGAGAGATGCAAATAGAGATAGAAATCTCTTATTCTCAAATTGCCAATGAATGCAACTACAAAGTTTATTTTTTTTCCACGTGTTCTCAATATTGGATCACACACAATAATTTGGATAGACTTTGGATGAGGGGTTCACTAGTGTGCAATGGTATGTAAAGCCTTGTATAGGCCATGTTGATATAGTTTTATAGTTGGGGCTGATATAATTTTACAATTGGGGCTTAGATGTTACCAACACCCCTATGATCACAATTGCAAACCTACAGGAAAATGTTGAGTTTACTCAAGGTGATCAGGCATTCAAAATAGCTTTGCCTTGTGTTGAAATTTTGATTTGTGTTTGTTTTGGCCTTTGATTATACTATCACAATGCTTATCCAAACTATTCATCCTTTGCCAAATGTATATTTATTTTTCGGTTTGTCAATTCAAGTGCCTTGAAGCTTTAGATTTAGTATGGTTACGATGGTGGTTTTGTTCAACCTTTGTTTTAATCAATAGAATTTTACTAATTTGCTATATCTACAAAAATATAAAATAATGTCCTTTTGGCTTAAATTTGAGGCACCTTGTAGACATGTATGTGAAGGTGATATTTTGGGCAAAATATAGTGCTTATCCTTTTGAGAAGATGGTTTAGTTCAGGTTGCTTGTAAACTATAGCTTGTTCATAGTGATGCTTATGGTCTTATGCAAACACCTTCTTTTGGGAACTACTTTTACTCCATGACATCTATTGATGATTTCTCTAGGCATGCATGAGTATCGTCTCTATCATCCACAAACTAAATGCATTTTGGTTAGCTATGATGTTTTTGTGGAAAATGCAATGCACACATTACTTTCATGTACTAAGAAGACTTTATTAGAGATGTGTATGAGACTTTGCTACCTCTTTTTATAGTTTGATAGTTAAGTGCTAGTCCAATTGAGGAAGTTTCTTAGCCTTTATAGGATTAACATGATGATGATCATTCCATAATTGATGGAGATTTACATAGTGCACTTATTGATGAGAGAGCTTATATAGAGGAGGAAACAACTATGCCTAAATGGTTGGTGCAAACTTTCAAAGATGCCAAATTAGATGCATCTCTTTCATATTCTACTCGTTTAAGTTCTCAAAGTGCTTCCTTTGCATCAGATTGCTATGCAATGGATGCCTCTAGTCTTTATGATGAGAATGAGCTTGTATTAAGAAGATTGGATGGTTGCTATGCAATCAGAATATGATGTTATTATGAAGAATGGTATTTGGTCTTTATGTGATTTGCCTCTAGTCAAAAGGCCATTGACACTTAATGGGTATACAAACTAAAACGTAAACATGATCAAACCATTGACAAGTATAAGGAGAGACTTCTTGCGAAAGGTTATGATCAAGAGAGAGAGAGAGATTGATTTTGATGAGAAGAAGTGTATGTATTTCAACCCCATCATTTTGTGCAAAAAGAGCATGAAAACAAAGTGTGCATGTTGAAGAAGGCATTATATGGTTTGAAGCAAGCACTACGTGCTTGGTATGAAAATATACATGCCTACTTTATTGGACTTGGTTTTGAGAACATTCCAATGAACAACACCGTATATGCTATGCATGCAAATGATGTACTTTTGAACATTGTTGTATATGTGGATGATATGTTGCTTACTAGTCCTAATGAGAAGCATTTTATTGATTTCAAGCTTGATTTGCGTGCCTCTTTTGAAATATTAAATTTGGGGATTTGCATCATTATTTGGGAATTCAGTTTATGCAAGTTGATGAGGGAATAGCTTTGTGTCAAACAAAATATATTGACACATTAGTACAATGTTTTGGCGTTGAAGATTGCAAACCTATTGGCACTCTTATGCAAATAGGTTTATGGTTTAGTTTTCATGATATTGGAGATGCATTTGATGTTGTTCTCTATTAGCAAGTTGTTGGATGCTTGATTTACTTATGTATAACTCGTCTTGATATTCATTTTGTTGTCTTTTTGATGAGCAGGTTTATGCATTGCCCAGGTGTCAAGTATTAGCAAGCAAGTAAGCACATCGTTCGCTACTTGAGTGGTATCTAGCTACTTGGATTGCTTTAGCATAAGGGGGGATCATTACTGCTGCTTGATTTACATGCTTACTAAGACTGGGTTGATTTCTATGATACTCATCTGTCCACTAGTGGTTTTTGTTGCATGCTTGGTAGCTCATGCATATATTATAGGAAAGCTTTCACAACGATTTTGGTTAGCTCTTTCAAAGAACGGTGAACTCTTTTTCCATTAATTGTAGTTTGTTAGAAGCACTTGTTGGATGCAAATTTAGATGAATAATTCAACTTAGAATCAAGATGTAGAAAGCATCTTCAAAGATCGAATAGTGTCATAAAGTAAGATTATGACATGAGTATCTGATTAGATTTGAAATAGGACATTGTTTGGTCAGTCTAGTGTTAGCTCAAATCCTTGAGGATAGACTTAAGTATAGGTTCATATGCTCTCTAAAAAAAGCAAGAAGCTTGTCCTTGTGGTTAAGTCAAATGGATGGAAGAAGGATACCTTGGGTTCAATTCGTACAAGAGTTATGGGGGAGTATTTTTCCCCAAGAGCTCCAGAGTCTTTTAGAAACATCCACTTGAAGAAAAACCTGTTTGAAGAAAAACTTGTTTGAAGAAAAACCTGTTTGCCAGTTTTTACCCCCGAGGGACATTTGGAGCATATATAGTTACATGGTTGACACTTGGTTGGATAGTATCAACCTGCTAGAGAGGGTATTCCCTTTGAGAGAGCTATGTATAAAGGCATAAGGTTCATAGGAGAGTCATCTCTATAGCATATTGTGGTTCTATTGCTCGAGTTCATAACATTGGTATCATAGCTTGGCTATGAATTCCTTTAGTCTTGTGGGGATGATGATGGAGAGAAGGAAAAATTTTGCTATGACCATTAATTTTTTATGCATATATCATCCTCTATCTTATTTTTAGGTGTTTGTTTTTGTTTAAGCATATGTGCAAAAAGATTGTCCCCAAGCAACGTTGCTTTGCAAACAAATAACCAAAGCCTCAATCAAAGGCTATGAGAGAGCTTCATGTCCACTTGAGCATGAACATCGAGCAAGGCCACCCAACAACATGGATTGCTATCAAAGGGGGGGGGAAGGTTTCTTCTTTCTCTCCTTCTCTCCTTCTCATACAAGAGAATAAATGCACTATGTACATCAATGTTTCCTATTATATTTCTCTAAGTAAATTCTTGGAATGTTTTTTCCAACTCTTCTATCTTTTTAGCCCACTTTGATTTTTGCTTTTCCCTTATCTCTTTCCAAGAGGGATTCTTCTTCGTGTTCTTGAAGGATGTTTCTACTCTCTCTCCACCTTCCATACCTGACTGTATTGTTTGAGATTTAGCTTGTGCCCTTGTTATCAACTTAATAGGTAGAATTTCATCTTGCTCACTTCTAGAGCTAGAAAAAACAACCACTATATCTAATGGAATTTTCTTATGAGAGCCTTGCCTATTAGGGTTTTTTGTACACTCCCTAATCAAATGTTCTTTTCCACAATCGTTGAAATAAGCACCTTCTACTCTTAAAGTTGGAGGTTGAGGATAATCTCTCACAAAATGTTCTCCTCCACACCTATAGTAGGCTACCTTCTAAAATGGCTTGGATTGGGGTTTTGAATTCTGTCAGAGTTCGAGGTTTGCGGAAGCATGCGAACAACACAAGGAAGAAGAAGAAGAAGCTTGGAGCACAACACACAATTCTAAATTTATTACCACTAGAATGTACAAAGATAAGTGACATGTTAGGGTATATAGGCATATATACAAGCCGAGGGAAAAAACCTTCTAAAGAGGGAAAAAAGTGTCCGTAGAGTCCTAGTGTGTTCATACACATCACTACCTAAATATATCAATACATCCCGCCTGGGAGTGATGCGGTGAACGAGAGCTAGCACTCATGT
Organism: Ceratopteris richardii; assembly: GCA_020310875.1. Lineage (NCBI taxonomy): Eukaryota > Viridiplantae > Streptophyta > Polypodiopsida > Polypodiales > Pteridaceae > Ceratopteris > Ceratopteris richardii. The sequence goes on from CM035406.1 coordinate 245,976,690, forward strand.
ATAAGGATGTGCTAAGCTATGTGGAGTCAATCCACAAAAGGATATAAGCCCAAAGCTTTGTGGAAAGCTTCAAACTTTTCTCGAGGCAGACCCTTTGTGAAAGATCTGCAATGTTCTCCTGCGTGGGCACATATGCCAAACTGATCTCCCCAGCATAGAACCTCTCCCTAACATAATGATAGTGCACCTCAATGCACTTAGTGTGAGCGTGGAACACATGGTTCCTCACAACTACCAATGCGCTCTGACTATCAGTGAAGATGGTGGTGGCAGAAGACTGACCAACACCCACATCAGCCATAAGGCATCTGAGCCATTCACACTCAATAGTCAATGTGAAAGCTGCGCTATACTTAGTCTCACATCTAGAAGTGGCCATAGTATGCTACTTCTTGCTCAACCAAGATATACATGACTTACCAAGCATGAAGCAAAAACCACTAGTGGACACACGAGTCTCATAGAAACCCACCCAGTCAAAGTCATAAAAATCATGTAAATCTTGCGGTAGTGATCCCCCCCTTGGGATAAAACAATCCAAGTAGCCGGGTACCACTCAAGTAGTGAAAGATGCGCTTAACCGCTTGCCAATGCTTAACACTTGGGCAATGCATAAACTTGCTCATCTGTGAGACAACAAACTAAATTTTTGGTCGAGTAATGCATAAGTAAATCAAGCATCCAACAACATGGTGATAGAGAACATCAAATGCATCTCCAACATCATGAAGACTCAATTGTAAACATTTCTCCTTAGGAGTGGCAATAGCTTTGCAGTCTTCAAGGCCAAAATGCTGCAATAATATGTCATTATATTTTGTTTGACACAAATCTATTCCACCATCAACTTGCATGAACTAAATGCCTAAATAATGATGCAAATGCCCCAAATCTGACATCTCAAATGAGGCATGCAAATCAGCCTTAAAATTAGCAATATGCTTCTCATGAGGACCAGTGAGCAACATGTCATCAACATACACAACAATGATCAATAGCACATCATTTGCATGCTTAATATATAAGGTGCTCTTAGTTGGATATTTCTCAAAACCATGTGCAACCAAATATGCATGTATCTTTTCATACCAAGCATGTGGTACTTGCTTCAAACCATAGAATGCCTTTTTCAACCCGCACACTTAGTTTTCATGCCCTTTCTGCACAAAGCCACGGGGCTGAAAACATACACTTCTTCATGCAAATCACCATTCAGGAATGCAATTTTAATGTCCAACTGATATACATTCCAACCATGATGAGATGCAAGTGCACATATGCTATGAACAATAGTCATTCGGCATGTAGGAGCAAAGGTCTTATCAAAATCAATGCCTCTTTCGTGAGCTTTGCAACAAGCCTAGCCTTATACCTGTCAATTGTTCCATCAAGCTTACGCTTCAGCTTGTATACCCACTTAGCGCCAATGGCCTTCTTGCCAAGAGGCAAGTCATATGAAGACCATGTACCATTATTATAGCATCATATTTAGATTGCACAACAACCATCCAATTTTTTGAATTTTGTGCTTCATCAAATGAAATAGGCTCATCCTAATCATAGAGACTAGAGGCAACCATATCATAGCAATTTGATAAAAAAGAGGCACTATGAGAGGCAGAATGAGTACGATTATAAATTTGCATAAAAAATGGAATGATCTGCATCATTACATGAAACCTGTAAAGGTTGAGAAGTTGCCTCATTAGGACCAACACTAGACTGTCCACCTGTAAAAACAGGTAGCAAAGTGTCATACATGTCCTTGGACCTAACTGATGTCTCCTTAGTACATGAAAGTAATGGGTGAATAGCATCTTCCACAAAAACAACATCATGGCTTACCAAAATGCTTTCAGTATGTGGATGATACAGATGATAGCCTTTACTTTCAGAACTCTACCAAAAAAAAATACATTTAACTACTTTATCATCTAATTTCCTGCATTGTTGTTCATGCACTAATGCATATGCCAAACAACCAAAAACATGTAGGTGAGCAACAAATGGCTTGTGACCATGCCAAGCCTCATATGGAGTGATAGACTGCAATGCTTTAGTGGGACACCTGTTAAGTACATATGCTGCATACATAACAATCTCAAGCCAGAAACTATGTGGTAAAGCCTGACTCTTGACCATATACCTTGCCATCTCCATGAGTGACCTCTTCTTCCATTCAGCAACTCCATTCTATTGAGGTGTATATGGCACTATACACGAATGTTTTATCCTAGGTTCATCCAAAAATGCATTAAAATTAGAAGACATATATTTCCTCCCTCGATCAGAACGAAGGGTGCCTATTTTACATGCTGACAAATTTTCAGCCAAAATAAAAAACTTTTTGAAGCATAAACACTTTGGACTTTGCTTTGAATGGATATACCCATTCATGCCTGGAAAAATCATCAATGGAAGTCAGGAAGTAAAGATAGTTTCCAAAAGAGGGTGTCTGCATAAGACCACAAACATCAATGTGAACAAGCTACAATTTCTAAGGAGCTAGAACTGAACCATCTTTTGGGGATGACGAACACTACAGTTTTCCCAAAATACAGTCTTCACAGACATGTTTACTAGGTGCCTCAATTTTGGGCAGAGAGGATACCATTTCAGATTTCTGCAAGCATAGCAAACTAGCAAAATTAAGATAAAAGTGTGCATGCCAAAGCTTTGCATCTGATATAGCCTAAGAACCATATACTACACATGTTGAATCATTCATAGATTTTTCATAGTCTATGAGCTTATATAGCCCACGACATAAAATGATCGAAGCAATTATGACATCGCCATTTGACAGATCATGAACTGTACATCTGTCATCAACAAATTTCACAACCAAGCCAATCTTGGCTAATGTTGAAACTAGTAACAGATTTTTATTGATACCTGGCACAAATAAAGCATCTAACAATGTAAAAGAACTACCATAAAAAATAGTTAGAAGGATCTCACCAACTCCCATGATAGGATTAGAGGAGTTGTTGGTGCATGTGAAAGTATTCCCTATAGGGGTAGACTCGAGTGAAGAGAAGAAACTGCGCTGCGATGTAATATGTTTGGTTGCCCCACTATCAAAGTACCAAACATCTGAGTCCACTGCAGACATACATTGGTCATGAGAAGATGGGTCATGAATGCAAACAGTGGTAAATGCCCATTCTTCATTCTACACAAGATTAGCAGACTCTATTTTGGGTGTAAAGAACATTGTAACAACCATTATAGCCTCTTTCTTCCTTGCCTCTTTAGCAATCAATTTTGGAAAACTCTTTATGACATGATCATTCCCTTTACAATATTTTCAAAACAATTTGTGCTTTTCTGTTTTCTTCTCATCTCTGTCATCCTCTTTGATGGTGCAAAATTAGCAGATTTTTGCTTACTAGTAGAAGAGCTCCATTTACCTTTGCCCTTCTGACTAGCCAAGAAAGGTTGATATGCAACACACATAATGGACCCGTTCTTCCTAGATTGATCTTCCTGCAAGAGAACAGAGACTAACTCCTCAAATGTTAAGGCATTTGGATCACCTTTCATTGTCAAACAAAGAGTAGAAGCAAAACTTTGATATGTATCGGGAAGATCATTCAAAACAACCTCCACAATTGAATTGTCAGGCAAGACTTCATCAAAAGAAATTAACTATTCCTTCAAATCTTTGATCTTTGTTATTCTCAGAATTACACGAATTTTGGTAAGCATACTAAGTGTGTTTTCGAGATCAAAACAGCTTCACTATGTGCTGTTGAAATCGCGATCTGAGCTTGTTTCGGCCTCCGAATGCATTATCGCAGTGCTTGTGTAGGCTATTTTGTCTTTTTGTGCCAAAGGTATATACCAGTTTCTATTTTCCAGTATAAGCGTCTCGAAGTTTGCTACAGGTCTAGCAGAATTCGTCTGGGTAGTTGTGTTCAACTTTTTGAGATACAATCAAATTTTTTGCATCAAGGTATTTTAGTCACTAACCATGGCTGAAAGCAGTGATGTATTCCGTATGTTGGCTGTTGAGGATAAGTTGGATGGTACCAACTACCCGTTATGGGCTTATATGATGCGACATGTATTGGTTGCAAAAGGACTGTGGAACATTATGTAGGGTGTTAAAAAGCGTCCTATCACACAATTGTTACAACTGTAGGTACAGAAGCTGAGGCAGAAGGTGTCGAAGATGATGATATTATGCATATTCTTGTTCGTGTTGTGGTTTCTGCTGCACCTATTGTAGAGCAAATTCGTTGGGATGGTAGAGATCCTCAAACACATGCATTGATAGCTTTGTCTATCAAACGTGCCATTATTCCTCATATTCGCGCTTGTACAATAGCTAAGGATGCTTGGGATATACTTACCACATTGTACCAAGCTAGGAATGAGGCTCGTATTGCTTACCTCCGAAAACAGTTGGAGAGTGAACACATGATTCTATGGACAATTTTCTAACAAAGATCAAAGGCTTGAAGGAACAATTGATTGCTGCTGATGAGGTTATACCAGATAGCTCACTTGTGCAAACCGTTCTGAATGGTCTTCTTGATTCATATCAGAGTTTTGCTTCTACTCTTCGGTTAATGATGAAAGGCAATCCAAATGCCTTGTCATTTAAGGAGTTAGTCTCTATTCTGTTGCAGGAAGATCAGTCTAGGCAGAACAGATCCATTGTGCGTGTTGCAGATCAAGCTTTCCTGGCTAGTCAGAAGGGCAAAGGAAAATGGAGCTCTTCAACTAGTAAGCAAAAATTTACAAATGCTTCACATTCGAAGAAGGAAGCATGAGCAGTGCATGTCTGTAGTAGACTCAGATGTTTGGTATATTGACAGTGGGGCGATCAAACATATTACCTCGCAGCGCAGTTTCTTCTCTTCACTCGAGCCTGCCCCTACAGGGAATATTGTTACATGTGCCAACAACTCCTCTTATCCTGTTATGGGAGTTGGTAAGATCATTTTGACTATTGCTGATTGTAGTTCTTTCACTTTGTCAGATGCTTTATTTGTGCCAGGGATCAAGAAGAACCTGTTATCAGTTTCTACATTAGCCAAGATTGGCTTGGTTGTGAAATTTGTTGATGATAGATGTACAGTTCATGATCTGTCAAATGGTGATGTGATTTTTGCTTCTTGCATTTTATGTCGTGGGCTGTATAAGCTCATAGACTATGAAAGATCTCTCAATGATTCAACATGTGCAGTACATGATTCTCAGGGTATGTCAGATGCAAAGCTTTGGCATGCACGCTTTGGTCATATGAATTTTGCTAGTTTTCTACGCCTGCAGAAATCTGAAATGGTGTCCTCTTTGCCCAAACTTGAGGCACCTGGAAAACATGTTTGTGAATGTTGTATTTTGGGCAAAATGTAGCATTCCTCATTTCCAAATGATGGTTCAGTTCGGGCTACTCAGAAATTGCAGCTTGTACATAGTGATGTCTGTGGTCTTATGCAGACACCTTCTTTTGGAAATTATCTTTACTTCGTGACTTTCATTGATGATTTTTCCAGGCATGCATGGGTATATCCATTGAAGCTAAAGTCCAAAGTGTTCATGTGCTTCAAACAGTTTTTACTTTTGACTGAAAATCTATCAACATGTAAAATGGGCACCCTCCATTCAGATCGAGAGGGGGAAATATATGTCTTCTGATTTTAATGCATTTCTCGCTGAACGTGGGATAAAACACCAATGTACAGTGCCGTATATACCTCAATAGAATGGGTTGCTGAACGAAAGAATATGTCACTCATGGAGATGCCGAGGTGTATGGTCAAGAGTCAGGCTTTACCACATAGTTTTTGGCTTGAGGCTGTCATGTGTGTAGCATATGTACTTAACAGGTGTCCCACTAAAGCACTGCAGTCTATCACTCCATATGAGGCTTGGCATGATCGCATACCATTTGTTGCTCATCTGCATGTTTTTGGTTGTTTGGCATATGCACTAGTGCCAGAACATAGTCACAGAAAATTAGATGATAAAGCAGTAAAATGTATTTTTGTTGGGTACACTTCTGAAAGTAAAGGCTATCGTCTATATCATCCACAGACTAAACACATTGTGGTTAGCCGTGATGTTGTTTTTGTGGAAGATGCTATTCAACCATTTCTTTCATGTACTAAGGAGACATCTGTTAGCTCCAAAGACATGTATGATAGTTTGCTGCCTCTTTTTACAGGTGGACAATCTAGTGCTGGTCCCAATGAAACAACTTCTCAACCTTTGCAGGTTTCATGTGATGATGCAGATCATTCCATTTTTGATGCAAATTTACATGATGCACTAGTTGATGAGAGAGCTGATATTGAGTAGGTAAAAACTATGCCAAAATGGCTGGTGAAGACTTTGGGTGACAACAAATTAGATGCACCTCTGTCATATTGTACTCGTTCAGGCTCTTATAGTGCCTCTTTTGCATCAGATTGCTATGCTATGGCTGTATCTAGTCTCTATGATGATAATGAGCCTGTTTCGTTTGATGAAGCACAAAAGTCAGAAAATTGGATTGCGGCTATGCAATCTGAATATGATGCTATAATGAAGAATGGTACTTGGTCTTTATGTGACTTGCCTCCTAGCAAGAAGGCCATTGGGGCTAAGTGGGTATACAAGCTGAAGCGTAAGCCTGATGGTACAGTTGACAGGTATAAGGCTAGACTTGTTGCAAAGGGTTATGCGCAGGAAAGAGGCATTGGTTTTGATGAGACCTTTGCACCTACTTGCCGAATGACTACAGTTCGTAGCATCTGTGCACTTGTAGCTCATCATGGTTGGAATATACATCAGTTGGACATTAAAACAACATTTCTGAATGGTTACTTGCATGAAGAAGTGTATGTTTTTCAGCTCCGTGGCTTTGTGCAAAAAGGGCATGAAAATGAGGTGTGCAGGTTAAAGAAGGCATTATATGGTTTAAAGCAAGCACAATGTGCTTGGTATGAGAAGATACATGCCTATGTGATTGCACATGGTTTTGAGAATAGTCCAACTAAAAGCACCTTATATGTTAAGCGTGCTAATGATGTGCTTCTGATCATTGTTGTTTATGTTGATGACATGCTGCTCACTGGACCTATTGAGAAGCATATTGTTGGTTTTAAGGCTGATTTTCATGCCTCATTCAAGATGTCTGATTTGGGGCATTTGCATCACTATTTGGTCATTCAATTTATGCAAGTTGATGGTGGAATGGCTTTGTGTCAAACGAAATATATTGACACATTATTGCAGTGTTTTGGCCTTGAAGACTGTAAGCCTATTGCCACTCCTATGGAGATAGGTTTACAATTGAGTCTTCAGGATGCTGGAGATGCATTCGATGCTGTTCTCTATCAACAGGCTGTTGGATGCTTGATTTACTTATGCATTACTCGGCTAGATATTCAATTTGCTGTCTCACAGATGAGCAGGTTTATGCATTGCCTAGGAGTCAAGCATTGGTAGGCAGTTAAGCGCATCTTTCTCTACTTGAGTGGTACTCAGCTACTTGGGTTGTTTTATCCCAAGGAGGGATCACTACCGCCAGATTTGCATGCTTTTTCTGACTCTGATTGGGCTAGTTGCTATGACACTTGTGTGTCCACTAGTGGCTTTTGCTTCATGCTTGGTAGCTCATGTATATCTTGGTTGAGAAAGAAGTAGCCTACTGTGGCCACTTCCAGTTGTGAGGCTGAGTATAGGGAAGCTTTCATAGCGACTGTTGAGTGTGTGTGGCTCAGACGCCTTATGGTTGATTTGGGTGTTGGTCAGTCTTCTGCCACCATCATCTTCATTGACAGTCACAGTGCATTGGAAGTTGCGAGGAACCTTGTGTTCCATGCTCGCACGAAGCACATTGAGGTGCATTATCACTATGTCAGGGAGGGGTTTTCTGCTGGGCAAATCATCTTGGCATATGTGCCCACGCATGAGAACATTGCAGACCTTTTCAGGAAGGTTCTGCCTAGGGAGAAGTTTGAAGCTTTCCGCAAAAGCTTTGGGCTTACTTCCTTTTGTGGAGTGATTTCCACATAGCTTGGCACTTCCTTATACATGAGTGCGAGCTCCTTTTTCACCGCATCACTCCCAGGGGGAATTTGTTGATATATTTAGGTAGTGATATATGTGAACACACTAGGACCGTCGGGGTACTTTTTTCCCTCTTTAGGAGGTTTTTTTCCCCCGGCTTGTATATATGCCTATTGCCCTAATGGGCTACTTAACTTTGTACATTCTCTAGTAATACATTCATTATTGTGTGTTGTGCTCCAAGCTTCTTCTCCTTCCTTGCTGCTATTCGCGTGCTTCCGTAGACATCTATCTCCAACAGAGGACACAATAACCAAGACCAAGGTCAACAACAAAATCATGCAAGAGGAAGAGGACATTTTGGAGGCAGGGGGAGCCAAAGAGGCCGCAAAAATTTCCAAAGAAATGATTCAGGTAATGGCAATAAAGGATGTTGGAATTGTTGTAAACCTGGACACTTTGAACATGATTGCAGGTTGAAGAATCAAAATAATAGAAGGCAACAAAACAACTATGCATCCACAAGTGCAGATGATTCTGAGAAGCTGTTCATGGTTCAACATCATATGATGAATACGATGTCTGCTGATAATTCAAAATTGAATGGTAATGTCTGGTATGTTGATTCAGGTGCTTCAAATCACATGACTAGTGATGCAGAATGGTTTAGTAGTTTGTAAAAATTGCCAGTTCCTGGATATGTTGAAACAGGTGATGACACATCACATCCTATCGAGCATATAGGAAATATAGCATTGTCTATGGAGGAGGGAAAGGTAAAACATCTTGCTGATGTGTTGCATGTTCCAAATATAACAAAGAATCTAGTTTTGTTGGACAAATGGTTGACCAGGGATTACTAGTTAGGTTCAATGCTGATAGGTTATATGTAGAAGAGTACAAACAGGGTGGACGATTGACTGCCAAAGGAAACAAAGTGGATAGGATGTTCACCTTAAATGTGAAAATTCCTGAAATGAATGTAGTCATGTTTGCAAAAGGTACAAGAGTTATTGTTGATATAGAGATCTGGCACAAACGAATTGGACATGCAAATTTGCAAAGGCCGAAATCGATGCAGTCAAAGGAGATTCTCAATGGACTACCAAATTTCAAGGTTGCAGAAATGAAAAAGGTATGTGCAACATGTCAATTTGATAAACAATCAAGATCATTTCTGCATGACAAGCATGTTAGTGAGAATATGCTAGAAATACTACATATAGATTGGGGTCCTGCAAAGACCACATCTATGGGCGGTTGCAGGTTTTATGTTACTTTCATTGATGACCATACACGAAAAGTATGGGTATATTTCATGAAAGAGAAGAGTGAGGTTTTCACTCACTTCTAGAATTTTAAGGCTATGGTGGAAAAGCAGACAAGAAAATATATTCAAACATTAAGGTCTGATGGAGGAGGTGAATACATGTCAAATGAGTTCAATAATTTTCTAAAAAGTCATGGAATTCAACGTTAGTTTTCATGCAGATACACATGCCAACAAAATGGTGTTGCTGAACGTAAAAATAGATATATTGCAAAAGTAGCAAGAGCCTTGATGGCTGAGAAGAACATGCCTCATTGTTGTTGGCCAGAAGCTGTTCATACTGCTGTATACATAATGAACAGAACTCCGACTGCTTCTGTACATCAAGTTACACCTGAAGAGAAGTTTATAGGTAAAAAGCCAAACTTATCACATATGAAAGTTTTTGGCTATATTGCATATATACATGTACCAGATGAATTGAGGAAGAACCTTTATCCAAAAGCAGAAAAGTGTGTCTTCATTGGATACTCCCTTGAGCAAAAGGAATATAAATGCTATAACCCACTCACATGACAGGTGAAGGTGAGCAGAGATGTGGTATTTGATGAAATGTCAAGCTTCTATGCAGATGCCAAAGAAGGATTGAATCTGAACCAAATGACAAAGAAAATGCTGAAAAATCAAGTGTAGAATCTCAATCTTTGAGTGGACCAGATGCATCACCAAGCAATAGTTCCAACTCAAATCCATGGAGTGGAAGATTGCGTGGAAATTTCAGTCCAACAAATTCATCAAATACATCCAAGAAAGGTAAAGAAAAGCTTTCTGCTGGTAGGAAAACATATGCAGGTATTGAAGACATTGATGGAGATTCAAGCGGTTCAGAAAAGAGTCTTGATAAGGAACTTGGAAAGACACATGCAGATGATACAAGGAGAAGTGACCTATGACCAAGAAGATCTGGGAGGGTGCAGAATTCTGTACAACGATTAACATATGATAGTTACTTGGCTCGTCATTGTGCCCACATGACAAAGGTAATACAACATGCTGAACCTTCTTGTTTTGAAAATGCAATTGAAAATGCAGATTGGAAAAAAGCTATGGATGAGGAGATGGCTACACTTTATGGAAACGAAACATGGAAGCTAGTTCCATTGCCGCAAGGAAAGAAACCCATAGGTTGCAAGTGGGTTTACAAGGTAAAGCACAATGCTGATGGTAGCATAAGCAGGTACAAAGCATGATTGGTAGCAAAAGGATATGCACAGACATATGGCATTGATTATGAGGAAACATTCAGCCCTATAGCTAAAATATCTACTGTTAGAACACTTGTTGCATTAACTACAACAAAAGGATGGACTTTGCATCAGATGGATGTGAAGAATGCTTTCTTACATGGTGAGTTACAAGAAGAAGTATACATGGACTAGCCACAAGGATATGAAGATTCAAAGCATCCAGAATATGTTTGCAGGTTGCAAAAGGCTTTGTATGGCTGAAGCAAGCTCCTCATGCAATGGCATGCAAGGATTGCTGATTACTTAACCACCATTGGGTTTTCTATGTGTGATGTAGATCATTCACTATATGCAAGGAAGGGTGATGATGGCATCACCATTGTGGCTATCTATGTTGATGACTTGATTGTAGGTGGTGATAATGAAGAAAGCATCAAAGAGGTAAAGCAACGTCTTATGCAAGAATTTGACATGAAAGATCTTGGTGTGTTGCGCTATTTCTTGGGCATTGAGTTTATACATACAGAAACAAGTATATGGATGTCGCAAAGTCAATATGCCTTGAATATGTTGCAAAAGTATGGCATGGTTGATTGTAAGCCAATTTCTATGCCATTAGATCAGAATTTGAAATTGGATATTGCATCAAGTGAAGCATTGGAAAATGCTACTATGTATAGGAAAATTGTGGGAAATCTTATATATCTCATAATTACAAGGCATGATTTAAGCTATACTGTTGGACTTGAAAGTCAGTTTATGCAGGTTCCCAGGAAGCCACATTTGGATGCTCTGAGGTGCACTCTACGTTATGTGAGTGCTACTTTGGATTATGCATTGTTTTATGAAGTTGGTGTAGATTTGTAGGTTCATGGATACACCGATGTAGATTGGGTAGGTAGCATTCCAGATAGAAGATCTACTAGTGGCTTTCTATTCTAACTTGGGAGTGCAATTATTACATGGAGTAGCAAGAAGCAACCCACTGTTGCTTTGTCGAGTACAGAGGCTGAGTATAGAGGTGCTTCAATGGCAGCATGTGAGGCATCATGGCTGGAGTTACTACTTGCAGATTTAGGTGCGGAAGTGCAAAAGCATATCACCATATATTGTGATAATCTTAGCAGCATACAATTAGCACAGAATCCTATTTTCCATGCTAGAACAAAGCATATCGAGGTACATTATCACTTCATCAAAGAGAAGGTATTAGCAGGTGATATTGATCTTGTTTATGTGAGAACAAATGAGTAGATTGCTGATATTTTCACTAAAGCACTTGGAGCAGAGAAGCTGAAGAAGTTTCAGAAGATGCTTGGACTATAGGACATGGCGTTGAGCTTGAGGGGGAGTGTTGAGATATCAAGCTCAACATGTGATGATCCAGGAGGACACATATCACTTTTTCATTTCTCTGACATGTATAGTGGTCACACCCGTATATGTTAGGGACACTTCATTGAGCTTTATTAGATTTATCTACCGAGAGTGATGGCACATTTGTTTCTTGCCAGCTCACTCATTTGCTTTTTCCTTATGTACTGGTCTTTATATATTGCAGTAGTTGTATTCTTGTTTTTAGGCCATTCTTGTACATTCCTTTTTATGTAATAGAAGAAGAAGAAGAATAAGAAGAAGAAGAAGAAGAAGATCCTTATTCATTGCCTCAATCTGAGTGTGTGCTTCTCTTTGATTGTGAGAGTGTGTGTGTGTGTGAGCTCTCTTCCTTATCTCCTTCCTCGTGACAATTATTAATAATACACATGAATGTAGAAACATTCATTTCGATTTTCCCATTTACCAAATCCAATGCTTGCAAGTCAGGTTCCTTGTTGTACACATAATCCCAACTAGTATCTTCTGAATGATCATATGAATGACTACTTTATCCATCAGAACACTCCTTGGTTAAGACTAAAGATCTTTCTAAATTTTCTTCCATAGGTGTGTATTTGATTGGAATTACATTTTTTGGTATTGGTGGTTGTTGTCCTAACATAGGTTTAGGGTTACCTTTGATTTTCATGGTATTCCGATTTCTGGTTCCAAGTTGCTTTGTCAGGACCTTGATCCAATTCATTAGTTTCAACATGATTACTGGTAAAAATATACACATATCTGTCATTCTTAAAGTGAGCCACATGTATCAAATTAAAGGATTTTATAAACCCTTAATCTAATGAGTTCTTTATGCAATCCATGTTGGTATACATAGGATTCAAGCCTACTTGTATATAGATACTTGAAGATATTCCTATAATCTCCTTGATCAGAACTTTCAAGCTCTAAGTTGTGTTCTTTTTGAGATATTGATGTATTACCTTCCTTCCAATTATCACTTGGATTTGCTATATATTTTCTTTCTCTCCTTTGAGTATATGTACTCTTTTCCAATAATCCAAAACTCAATTTCATCAATTATAATTTCTTGAATTTCAACCCTTTTTTCTCCTATTCTAGAATTAGGATTTAATTTTTCCTTTGAGTTTGTAGATCTCTTTAGTCTATATTGGATCAAGAAATTACATACACTGTTTATCAACATCTACTTGTAAACTTTTCTCTTTTCCTTGTGTTGAGAAAAATCATGATTCTCTGCTCAGAATTGCGGTTATCAGTGACAATTGTGATTGTCTATTTTGCTCTTGATTGCACTCTTTTTCTAAAATGTAGTTTTTTTTCACTTTTTCCAATCTACCAAAATCATAAAAATTATTACTTCCACTCACAATCATGTTTTTCTGACTTGCTTTGAAAAATGACGATTCTATGGAGAGAATCACATTAATTATTGAAAATCACAATTCTATGAAATTCACAAACCTGAGGTCAAAATTGCCAATTTCTTTTCAAAAATCACGATTCTCTTTCAAAGATGACTCTCAAAAGAGAATCACATTATATTGATAGAATCACTATTCTGAATAGGCAATTGTGTTTCCCACGAGGAGAAACATCACGATGCCCAACTTTTACAAAATTGTGTTTTTTCTTCCTTTTCAAAGTTAGGTTTTTTGTGAAAGTCAAATTTTTCCACAATCGTATTTCGATAATTGTGTTTTGATAACGGTGTGGGATGAAATCATGATATTCTGAATCCTAATGCAATCACGATTCTCGTCAAAACTGTATTTTTACTTTTTGACAATCATGATTACTCACAATCGTGGTTTTTACAATTTTCTATATACACATGTTTTCTAACAATCATGTTTTCCTTTTTAAAATTTGTGATCTTTAGTTTTTATTCATGCAAATTTTTTCTCAACTTTTTCAAACTTTCTTTATCCGTTCATTACTGCCTATTGTTCACTTAATCATGCAATAATGAAAATTTCAAAAGTTCCATGATTTTTTTCATTCACTCACATTACTCATAATTGCAACTTTCTATTTTTGCCTTTTACACATTCATTTTAGCCGAAAAAATTTCATGCATGTATTCAAATAGGTTCAACAATATATTACTTTAACTTTGTAATCCAAATGGTTTCCAAAAACTCTGGAAATTGTTCAAGTGCTTCGGATCGTGATTTGCAATGCTCTTTCTCACAAATCACTAAGTGAATAAAGTGTTCTATGATTTTTGTTTTTACAACTTTTTCCAAGAAAAATCACGATTTCCTATTTTTCTTAGGAAAATTATTCAAAATTACCTAGAAATTCATGCAATAGATTTGTATGTCTGTTCCTTCTCCAACTCACAAACCTTAACTCTCACCTATGAGTTGACACTCCTCTACAAAAAATCACAATTCCTACAGGGAACTATGTTTCCTCCAAATGTGTTTTTGTTCTCATTATTTGCAAATTTTTCCAATGCCCCTTGTTAAGTCCACATATATTATGTATCTCCTTCACTTTTGACCTACAAATAGGATCAAATTTAAATAATTTTTTTCTTGAATCTTTCAAAATTCAACGACTTAATCATTAAAAATTTAGCATCAAAATCTTATTTCTCATATATTCCAATGATTCCAAGTGTTCTACTTGCTTTATCAATTACATCACATCATCAATTCAATGAATGACTAGAATATTTTATTATTTTCTAGTTAATGCATCTCTCAAACAATGATGTTCAATTCCATTTTTTGTGAAGTTTTTCGATAAAATCACTTTTTAGAAATGCTCTATTTCTCTTTCCAAATCAGTTATGAATCAAATCTTAAAAGCTTATGAGTAATTGAATGTATTTTGTTAGTAAGAATGCAAATAAAGACAAAAATCTTCCTCAAACAATTCAACAATATGAATGAACAAACTTTCCCAAGATCAAAGTCATACTCACCTTTTTGTCCGCTTTTTTCCACTTGAGAATTTTAAAAGTACTCTGGATTAAGTGTTTGTTACCATCAACTAGGGAGATCCAACAAAGCTGAACACATTGTCCTCGACAATGACACCAAAGATGTTTGTTATATTTTGGATTTGTCCTCCTACTCATTATGGCATAAATATCAACAACCACAAACATTAAATTGTCAATCCAAGAAGTATTCAAAGAGCCTACCCCCTTTCTAATCACTGAAGCTCAAGACTTATCAGAAAAAGATTAGTACATTCATCAATCCACATCATCTAAACAATAGAATTCAAGATCTTACCATTTTGATTGTAAATCTTATTTTGATAATAACTAGAGATATGAATAAGATTTTTCAATGATCCAGGTGCCTAAAGTGTGGTATTTTCATAAAGAATAGATGTGTAAGATTAATTTCAACTTTATGTGTATGTAACTCCTTGACAAGAGAATTGAGATTTCTATAACTTTACACAGTCATGAGAAGATAACTTCTATATTGAATTCAAGCATTTAGAATAAGAAAACATCAATGAAACTCATGTACATACATAAAGCAACCAATCCCTGAGATGAATTCATGGAAAGCACTTACCAAGTTCACTTTAAATTACCAAGAAATCAAAGTGATGAGAAATGAGTTTTGAAAGAGCTCTGTAACTTCTCATTCATTCGAAAATGAAGTTTCCCTACAAAAATGACTTGGATTGTCTTTTATACCAATTTAAGTGTCCAAGTTCATACTTAAAATTGGTCCTTTCATCATTTTAATATAAAAATATACATTCTAGAGAGCTCTAAACTCTATAAAAAATACATAAGAAGGATATCATCACGAGGAAGACTCTTTGTCATTTTTACAATATGAGCTACTCAAAAATTGCAGTTTGTTCTTAGTGATGTTTGTGGTCCTATGAAAACACCTTCTTTTGGGAACTATCTTTACTTCGTGACTTTCATTGATGATTTTTCCAATCATGCATGGGTATATCCATTGAAAGCAAAGTCCAAAGTGTTTATGTGTTTCAAACAATTTGTGCTTTTGGCTGAAAATCTATCAACATATAAAATGGGTGAAGTATTTTGTTGGCAATGCACCATAGTGCGCTCTCCTTTTCGGGAGCTCCATGATGATATCCTTGGAGTAGAAAACTAAGCTCCAAGTGCCACACACGGTACTCCGCACAGAGGCTACAAAATATGCAGAAAAACATAGTACGGAGGGAGCATGAACATAGACTTCTTAGGTGTTACAAATGCAGTCAAACTTACAGTTTGTGGCTGACCACGCCACTATATGTATTATTAAAGAACATATACAAAAGTGTCTATTGGCCATTTGGCCTTTCACATGGCGCTAACAATAACAATCTCCCATTAAAGGTCAATATGGCCAAAGTAACTATGGGAGAAAACATAAAGAATGATAAAGAATACCTGAGTGTAAGTATACAAACTATACCTCCCAACTGATGGGCATGTTATACAGTATACAACTGACTATGTAAGATCATGAATCAAGTAACTCCCATCAAGTGACAACAATGTCAAAAGCTATCTTGTGGTAGAGCTTTAGTCAAAGCATCTGGAACATTATCTCGAGTGTGAACCTTCTTAAGAATAATGCACTTAGTGGCTAAGTGATCTCTAATGAAGTGATACATCACCTCAACATGCTTAGACTTTGCATGATAGACCGGATTCTTAGCCAAAGCAATGGAACTCTGACTATCACTGAGCAAACGAGGTACATGCTAAGGTAAACCCATATCACAAACAAGACGAGAAAGCCACAATGCTTCCTTACATGCCTCACATTGCAATATACTCTGGTTCTGTGATGGAAACAACCATACATTCTTGAAGACAAGATCTCCAAGAGATAACACCTCTAGCAAAATGAAAAATGTACCTTGATGTAGACTTACAATTTTCTACACAACCATCATAGTCCATTAGGGGAAAAAATGAACCCTCCTTGGGCCTTTTAGATTAAGGGCTGATTAGTGATCCACCAATGAGAGAAGAGCAGTGGACACAGTCTAGTTTCTTAATCCACTAGACTAGGCATAGGCTTCCATGGTTTTTTTCTTAGTCAAAGCCTTGCAAACAACCCCAATTCGTGGTTTCTTTTTGTGTGAGTGGTTTTGAAGAACTTTGAAATGTTTATCCACCCTTGGATGGCCTCAAAGATCCAAGGGCTTATGTCCTTTTGCAAAAGTCAAGGAGGGATGCAATCCTAGCCCTTAAATGAAGCTTCAATCGTGTGGTGGGTGTGGATATTCATTGGAAAAAGGCGCCTTTAGTTTCCAGCCCTTGGATCAAGGCCTGCAACTAATGGTTGAGGTTGATCCCACTTTGAAAAGGCTCCATTCTTTCTACACTCTTGGATTTGAGGTCGATCAGATGGAGCAGAGAAGATCGCGCGTTGCTTCTGCTGGATATTCATCTCTTCCCTTAGATTGGACGAAGATCTAATGGTTATCAAAGCCTCCCAATGAGGCTCAACCCCAAACACAGCCGCCCCTTGGATCCTCTAAAGATCCAACATCCCAACTATTTGCAGAAGGCGTGCTCAGCCCTGAATGCGGCTACCCCTTTGATGCGAAGAAAATCCAACGGATCAAATCTTTGTAGAGGCTCTGCGCACTAGGGGTTCCTCCTCCCACGGAGTAGCTATGATTGAACTTCTTCCGCCATCAATTTGAATTTCAACCATCAATCTTACACATCCAATGGCTATGGTTTAGTGAAATTCGAAGAGCTCTGAAATACCACTAGTGGTTTAGAATTTGGTCTTAATCCCAAAAAAATCAATTTTAATCCCTGAAAATTAGGGATCCTTACAAGGCCCATCTAGGGCTCACTTTTTCCCCTAATGCAGGATCTGTGTAACCAATAATGGATGCTTTCCCTCTACCTAAGCATAGATACTTGTCCTTAGTGCCACTCAGATATCTCAAAATCATCTTGATCACTTCCCAATGTTGCTTGCTAGGATTATACATATATTTGCTCATAACTCCCACTGCAAATGCAATGCCTGGTCTTGTAGCTACCATAGCATACATGAAACTACCAACAGTAGACTGATAAGAAATTTTGGTCATGCATTCCTTTTCCTCATCTGATTTGGGGCAATCATCTTTGCTCAATTTTACATATGTGGGTAAAGGTGTACTCAATGCCTTTCCACCCTTCATATTGAACCTGTGAAGTACTTTGGATATGTACTCACTTTGAGACAAGTAATGCATCTTTTACTTCTATCATGAGTAATACACATGCCAAGGATATATTTGGCATCCCCCAATTCCTTCATATCAAATGTATGACTCAAATTCTTTTTGAGAATTGATAATTCATAGGACTTCCCAACAATCAACATATCATCGACATAAAGTATCAAGCATATCAAGTTGCCATGTGAGCATCTCTTTGTGTAGAGAAAATGATCCTCATTGCTTTGAGAATAGCCTTGAGACCATAAAAGCATCAAACTTTTGGTACCACTGACTAGGGGACTATTTAAGTCCATATAAGCTCTTCTTGAGCTTACAAACTAGACTTTCTTTGCTAGGAACTACATAACCCTCTAGTTGTTCCATATAGAGCTCAATTGTAAGATCTCAATGCAAGAAAGCAATCTTCACATCCATTTGGACTAGCTCTAAGTCCATTGCAACAAATCCAAGCAACATGTGCAGGTTAGTCATCTTGACCACTAGAGAGAAGATTTCCTCAAAATCAATACCATGTTGTTGTTTATAACCCTTTGCAACAAGTCGTGCTTTATACTTTGGAGAAGCACTATCTAATGTGAGTTTCAGCTTATATACCCATTTACATGGTAAAGCTTTCTTGCCGTTTGGCAAAGGTACTAAATCCCAAGTACCATTCTTGTGAATAGAGTCCAACTCACCCTTCATGGCACACTCCCACTTGACATGATCCGTTGTCTGCATAACCTCTTTGTAGCAAGAAGGCTCACCAGTAGAAAGTTGATCTCCAAGCACCACACATGATACTCGACATTGAGGCTATAGAATAGGCAGAGAAACATAGTACGGAGGGAGCACAAACAGACTTCTTAGGTGTTACAAATGCAATCAAACTTACAATCTGTGGTTGACCAAGCCACTATATGTATTATTAAAGATCATATACAAAAGTGTTCAGTGGCCAATAGGGATTTCACATGGACACTAACGATAACAATGGGCACCTCCATTGTGATCGAGAGGGGGAATATATGTCTTCTTATTGAAATGCATTTCTAGCTGAACATGAGATAAAACATCAATGTATAGTTCCATTACACCTCAATAGAATTGAGCTACTAAAAGGAAGAATAGGTCACTCATGGAGATGAAGAGGTGCATGGCCAAGAGTCACGCTTTACCACATAGATTTTGCCTTGAGGCTATTATATGTGCAACCTATGTAGTTAACATGTGTCCCACTAAAGCATTGTAGTCTATCACTCCATATGAGGCTTGGCATGGTCGCAAGCCATCTGTTGCTCACTTGCATGTCTTTGGTTGTCTGTCATATGCATTAGTTCCTAAACAACAACGTAGGAAATTCCATGATAAAGATGTGAAATGTATTTTTGTTGGACACAGTTCTGAAAGCAATGGATATCATCTGTATCATCCATAGAGTAAATGCATTTTGGTTAGTTGTGATGTTGTTTTTGTGGAAGATGCGATTCAGTCATTACTTTCATGCCTTAAACAGACATCAGTTATCTCTAAAGATATGTGTGGCACTTTGTTGCCTCTTTTTATAGGTGGATAGTCTAGTGTTAGTCCAAATGAGGCAATTTCTCAGCCTTTATAAGTTTCATGTGATGATGTAGATCATTCCATTTGTGATGCAAATTTACATGATGCACTTGTTTGATGAGAGAACTGATATTGAGGAGGCAAAAATTATGCCAAAATTGTTGGTGCAGACTTTGCAAAATAGCAAATTAGATGCAGCTCTATCATATCATAATTATTCTGGCTCTCATGGTGCTTGTTTTACATTAGATTTCTATGGTATGACTGCCTCTAGTCTTTGTGGTGAGCCTGTTTCATTTGATGAAGCAAAAAATTCTAAAAATTGGATGGCTGATATGCAATCAGAATATGATGATATTATGAAAAATGGTACATGAACTTTATGTGACTTGTCTTATGGAAAGAGGGCCATTGGCACTAAGTGGATATATAAGCTGAGGCTTAAGTCTGATGTAACAGTTGATAGGTATAAGGCTAGGCTTGTTGCAAAGGGTTATGCTCAAGAAAGAGGCATTGATTTTGATGAGACCTTTGCTCCTACATGCCGAATGACTACTGTTCATAGCATCTGTGCACTTGCACCTCATCATGGTTGGAATTTATACCAATTGGACATTAAAACTACATTTCTAAATGGTGACTTGCATGAATAAGTTTATGTTTTTTAGCCTCATGGCTTTGTGCAGAAAGGGCATGAAAACAAAGTGTGCAGGTTGAAAAAGGCATTATATGGCTTGAAGAAAGCACCACGTGCTTGGTATGAAAAGATACATGCCTACTTGAGTGCACATGGTTTTCAGAACAGTCCAACTGAGAGTGTCTTATATCTTAAGCATGCAGATGATGCGCTTCTAATAATTGTTGTCTATGTTTATGACATGCTGCTCATTGGTCCTCATGGGAAGCATATTGTTGATTTTAAGGCTAGTCAAGGGAGTCATCTTGATATTTTAGGATCTAGAAGATGTGTAGACTTAGTCACGTTGTATGATTCATAATGCATTTGGTAACAGTAAGTGTCTTGGAGCATCATTCCCAAAAATTTGAATAAAAACAGATAACTTGCATGTACTAGAAATGCAAAGAAACCTTCTATTTTAGGAATAAAAGTGCCTAGTAATTTGCTCAGAGCTCACAACCTGGTATGAATTGACTAGAGAGCCTTTGCACACATATATTGGAGTCTTTAACTAACTAAAGCAAGTTATTTCATCAATTTAGCCACACTATACACAGAGAAATGATTCTAACAAGTCAGGGGGGTCATCTTGACATTTCAGGATCTAGAAGGTGTGCAAGACTTAGTCACCTTCTATGGTTCATATCTCAAGATCCTCCAAAATGAATGTGATAAAAATTGATATAAAAGTAGCATACACTTTACTCTAACTAACAAAAGTTAAAGTAGATCAAATGATGGAGTACACATAGAGAAATTAATTCCACAGGATCCCTAAAATGATGAAGATGCAACAGAGAACAGTAGACAGAGATGAACTTGAAGTAATGCATCACACTATATATGCTAATGAACATATGATAAAAGGGAAGTGTAGTGGACTAATCATACATGAGATGAGCTCAATGTATGCTCATAGAAGTAGCTCAATGGCTCTCAGCATGTCTTAATTATCTTGTGACTAAAAATATGTGTATTTATACACATGTTCCAAGTTTCAATTTGAGTTTTCCCTCACCTAAAAGTATTCCTACACTTTAGGGATGATTTGAATTGATTATCCTTATCACATGAATCGTGGGTTCAGCTCCCTAACTTCACGGGATTCCTTATTCTCCTTGATTTTACATTTATCCAAAGTAACTATGCCCAAAATGACATAGGTTCACATGAAGTTCCTTCTTGTGAAGAGATAAAATTATGTAGTTGTGAATGATTAGCCAAGCACTTAGGCTTTCTAATTGCACCAACATTTTGCAGGGTTTAAAGCCTACTCCCTCGGCCCATAGGGTCGAGACGGTAGGACTTCTGGTCATGGAGATATATTGGATTATATATTTTGCTGACTATTTCATATCTTTTGAGTACGTTTATCTATACCAACTCCGCTCGCTCAATCATGGTGTAATTTTTCTCTGCCTGATTCAGTTGTCTACTTGCGTAAGCAATAAGATGATATAATTTTCCTTTCATCAGCTGGTTGTGCCAAGATGCATTGAATGACAAGGTTAGATGCATCAACGTGAATATGGAATGGTTCATTCCAATCCAGCACTTTCAAAATAGGTGGTGAACTCAATCTTATTTTTAACTCATTGAATGCTTGATCACATTCATCACTCCACTCAAAGTGAGTTAAGAGTCCATATAAGGGCTTTTTTATAATGGCATACATTTGAATAAATCTACGATAATATCTGCAGTGGCCCATAAATGCTTGGACTCTCTTCATGTTCTTTGATCTAGGCAATTCAAGGATTAATTTGATTTTATCTTCATGATTCAAAATACCATTTTTAGACACTATATGTCCCAAGATTTTACCTTGCCTTACCATGAAGGCACACTTCTCTGGATTCAAGCATACTCGATACTATCTACACTTATCAAATATCCGTCTTAGTTCGGGTATGTGAACAAATCATTGAGATGAATGGGTACAAAGATCATCCACATAGACTTCCATAATTTTTCTTAGGAATTCCTTGAAAACATGACACATTAGTCTTTGGAAAGTGGCTCGGACATTGCTCAAGCCAAAAGGCATAACCCAAAATGCATACAGTCCCCATTTAGTGGCAAAAGTGTTTTTTTGTTGGTCTTCAACAACAATAGGTACTTGATTATACCTTGAAAAAACTTCAAGGAAGCTATACACTTCCTTGCTTGCTCCTCTTTCCAAAAGATGATATATCTCTTTATGGATGGTGTTCCATTGAAGAGGTGGAACATCCCTATTAGAGAAGTTTTGGAGATTGAGTTTAGTTGTCATGCCTTGGAGTTGAAGATATAAAGCATCTTGTCCCCAATCTTGAACTACCTTTAGTTGTCACATCAAAGGTCTTCCTTGAATCATCTTGTAATTATCTGCCTTGCCAAATTGGCATATGGCTAAGGTATGTTCAAATTCCACTTCACATGTAGTCAAAATTACATTTTCTAGGATAGTCTACTACAGGTTTAGTAGAACTCGATAGGGTAGTTCTGTTCAACTTTTTTTTAGATATAGTCAGTTTTTTGCATCAGGGTATTTTAGTCAGTGGCCATGGCTAAAAGCAATGATGTATCTCATATGTTGGCTTTTGAGGATAAGTTGGATGGTATGAATTACCCATTGTGGGCTTATATGATGCGTCATGTATTGGTTGCAAAAAGACTATGGAATATTGTGCAGGGTGTTGAAAAATGTCATATTACACCTGAAAATATAGGTACTGAAGCTGATGCAGATGGCATTGAAGTTGGTGATATTCTTCATGTTCCTTGTGGTTTGTATTGCACCTACTATAAAGCAAATTCGTTGGGATGGTAGAGATGCTCAGCCACATGCATTGATAGCCTTGTCTGTCAAATGTTCCATTATTCCTCACATTCGCTCTTATAGAATAGCTAAGGATGCATGGGATACACTTATCACATTGTACCAGGCTAGGAATGAGGCTCGTGTTGCTTACCTCGAAAAACAATTGCAGAGTGAGCATATGAATGAAGGTGATTCTATGGATAGTTTTCTAACAAAGATCAAAGATATGAAGAAACAATTTATTTTAGCTAATGAAGTCTTGCCTGGCAATTCACTTGTGCATACTATTCTAAATGGTCTTCCTAATTCATACCAGAGTTTTGCTTCTACTCTTCATTTGATGATGAAAGGCAATCCAAATGCCTTAACATTTGAAGAGTCAGTCTCTATTCTCTTGCAGCAAGATCAATCCAGGCAGAACAGGTCCATTATGCGTGTTGCAGATCAAGCTTTCTTGGCTAGTCAAAAGGGGAAAGGTAAATGGAGCTCT
Source organism: Ceratopteris richardii (assembly GCA_020310875.1). Lineage (NCBI taxonomy): Eukaryota > Viridiplantae > Streptophyta > Polypodiopsida > Polypodiales > Pteridaceae > Ceratopteris > Ceratopteris richardii. Next base: position 246,000,282 of record CM035406.1, read on the forward strand.
TCTACTAGCAAGCAGAAATCTATTAATTCTACACAGTCGAAGAAGGAAGACAGAGAAGAGAAGAAAATAGAAAAGCAAAAATTGTTTTGCAAGTACTGTAAAGTAAATGATCATGTCATAAAGAATTGTCCAAAACTGGTTGCAAAAGAGGAAAATAAAAAAGAGGCTTGAATGGTTGTTGTAGAGGCCTCTACACCGAAAATAGAGTCTGCTAATCTTGTGCAAAATGAAGAATGGGTGTTTACTACTGTTTGCAGTTTTGACCCATCTTCTCCTGAACAGTGTGTATCTATGGTAGACTCAGATGTTTGATACTTTAATAGTGGGGCAACCAAACATATTAACTCATAGCAAAGTTTCTTCACTTAACTAATAGGGAATATTGTCACATACACCAACAACTCCTCTTATCCTGTCATGGGAGTTGGTAAGATCATTCTGACTACTGTTGTGATGGTAGCTCTTTCACATTGTTGGATGCTTTGTGGCTTTGTGCAAAAAGGGAATGAAGACCAGGTGTGCAGGTTAAAGAAGGCATTATATGGTTTGAAGCAAGCACCAGGTGCTTGGTATGAAAATACACATGCTTACCTGATTGCACATGGTTTTGAGAACAATCCAATAGAGAGCACTTTATATGTTAAGAGTGCTAATGATGTGTTTTTTATCATTGTTTTGTATGTTGATGACATGCTGCTCACTTCCCCATGAGAAGCATATCACCGATTCTAATGCTGATTTGCATGCCTCATTTGAGATGTTTAATTTGGTGCATTTGCATCATTATTTGGGCATTCAATTTATGCAAGTTGATGGTGGAATGGGTTTGTGTCAAATGAATTATATTGACACATTATTTAGCGTTTTGTCCTTGAAGACTATAAAACTATTGCCACTCCTATGGAGATAGGTTTACTATTGAGTCTTCATGATGCTGGAGATGCATTTGATGCAATTCTCTATCAGTATGTTGTTGGATGCTTGATTTACTTATGCATTACTTAGCCAGATATTTAGTTTTCTGTCTCATAGATGAGCAAGTTCATGCATTGCCCATGTGTCAAGCATTGGTAGGCGGTTAAGCGTATCTTTTGCTACTTTAGTGGTACATTCATTCCACATAGCTTGACACTTCCTTATACGTGAGTGCCACCTCCTTGTTCACTACATCACTCCCAAGGGGGATTGGTTGATATATTTAGGTAGTGATGTGTGTGAACACTCTAGGGCTGCCGAGGCACTTTTTTTCCCTCTTTAGGAGATTTCCCCCCCTAGCTTGTATATATGCCTATAGCCCTAATGGGTTGCTTATCTTTTGTACATTCTAGTGGTAGTACATTCAATATTTTGTGCTATGCTTGAACCTTCTTCTTCTTCCTTGTGTTGTTCGCATGCTTCTGTAGACCTTGATCTCCAATAGTGCTTCGTTCTTTCTCCTTTCACCACATTCATATTTTGATTGGATGGACTATTTTGATTAGGTTCGATGTCGACAAGGTCCTATGCACTTGTGAAAAGTGAGATTGATCAAGTCCTCACACATCCAACAAATATATATATATATATATATATATATATATATATATAGTGGTGCTTTGATGCACACATTAAATTATCAAACTGAGAGCATGACTTGGTTAAGTGCATGGAAACATGTGTTTAAAGATGGTTAATGTGGGAAAGGGACAAGTTATGCATGAAAAAAGAGAATATGCACCACACACGACACCTCTTACCCAAAAGTATGCATCGTGATACTTGGTGCAGTAGCAGACACAAAGCAAACGATATCTCTCAGCTCCAATAATCGAACGCAAATGGGGTTCATTTCAAAGCTCTTGATGAGACACATCCAATTGTAATGTTTTCAGATTGATCAGATCTCTGTGCTCCAAGTTATGCCCAAAAAATAGAGTGATGGGACTCACCTATGCTCACCTAACGACTCCTTATACTTCACACACACACACACAATAACAACAAAAACAGATGGGGAAGGGGTACAGAACATCTCAAGAGACACATTCCATGCCTCAAGCACACACCAAAGCTCACTGAGAAGAAGATACATAAACAAAAAAAGCAAATTCGAAATTTTAGAAGTTAGCTCTTGATTATGGCAAAAATTGTTAACATATGTGTCACCAAGTGACTTATATACATGTGCCCTAATTTTGGTCTTTTCATACAAGAGACTGGCACTATCTCTAGAAATAAATCTCTTAGCTCTTACTATCATACAAAAGTAGTGTTACAATCTTCAGGGATTATGCATCTAGAGTAATATTTTGGTGCATTTACAAGGCTTCTCAATACTTTATGATGGATTTTAAGAAAACAAAATGGATGTTTTTTTTTTAATTTTGTGGGCCTAATTTTCTTCTCTTCTTTCCTATACTTTTTGCTCTCTCTTGTCTTTCCTCTTTTTCAACATTGTTTCTCAATTCTTGAGTTATGTGAACGTAATGAAATCAACCAAACACTTTGAGATGTGAAAGCTTAGGTTTCTTACCTCACCAAGCTTCATAAGTTGTAACTCCATGTACTCCTAAGGTTGGAAAACTATTCATAATGTGTATGGTTGTATTCTTTGCATCAGTCCAATAAGAATTAGGAACATTCATTTCATTTAACATAGCTCTAGCCACTTTTTCTATATATTTGTTCTTCCTCTCTCCCACCCCATTTGGTTGAGGTGTGCCTACAAGCGAATTTCCTTTTGATGCCATGGTCATGGAGAAAATCTGAAAGTTCATTTGAAAAATACTTTCCCCCTCCACACGAACTAAGAATCTTTATGTACTTCCATGTCTCCTTTTCCACTAGGTTTTTGAACCTCTTGAAATGGTAAAACACCTCTGAATTTGATTTCATGCAATACATCCAAACAAAACTTGAATGATCATCTATAAATGTGAAAAAATATCTATTACCTCCAATGGATGGCTCCCTTACAAGTCCCTATACATATGTGTCTATGAGATTCAACACTTCATTGCTCACATGTGCTCCCTTCTTGAATGGAGATCTGTTTTTTTGTTTCCCTAATTTACAAGAATGGCACAAAATGTTGCACATTCTGAGATGTAAGATCACGTAAACCATGCACCAAGCCCTTGCTTTGCATGTCCTTCATCCTTTGTAAGTTTATGTGGCCAATTCTTTTATGCAACAAGTCAATCTTTGCAATCTATTTATTTTCGATTGACAAGTAGACAATGTGAGGGGTTGATGGCTTTACCTCCATGGTGAAGAGGCTTCCTTGCTTCTTTCCTTTCTCTATGAGCTTGTAGTCCTGCATGGGGTCTTTAAAAAAATATCCTTAATCACTGAACCTCACCTTATAACCTCTTTCAACCATTTGACCTAGTAAAACCAAGTTCTTGGTCATGGTTGGCACATGCAACACATCCTTCAACACCTTGGAGGTTTGAGATTCATTCAATGCAACATCTCCCACATGTGTAATCTTGTGCTCAATGTCATCCTCTATCATTATATGTCCTTTAGTGAGGGGTGACTGTAAACTAAAAAATACATCTTTATTGCAACTCATATTCATGATTGCCTCCTCCTTTGGACCAACAATCTCTTGCATAATGGACCGATTTTCCACAATTGTAGCATCCAACATTGGATGCTTCTCTTCCATGTGATCTTCCTCCTTTTCCTCTAATCCTCCCTCTTCCTCTTGATCCATAGATTTTCTTGGAGCCTTCTTCATTGCTTGATTTTGAGTTTGCCCTCCCTCTCCCTCTACCTTTGGAGTTTTTTCCAACCCTTTTGCCTTTGCCTCTACCTGCATTGAAAACTTGGGCTTGGTTGCCCTTTGATTATGAGCCTCTATTGTTCATCTCCTCGGTCACCATCAATGTGACTAATCGATCAAATTTTGGAAGGAAATTCCTCACATACACTGATGTGGTGAATGCTTTCCACATTTCATCCTCTCTCGAGTCATTGAGAGTGTACATGACAAGACCATCATCTTTGATTGGGCTCCCAATTGATCCTAGGGCATCTACAAGATCCGTAATATTCAAAATGTACTCATTTATGTTAGTGGTTGGTGCTTTACTAAGATTATCTATCTCATTCTTGAGTTAAATCTTCCTTGCCTTTGTTGATGAAGATTAGAATCTCTCCGAGGTCTCCCAAACCTTATTGGATGTGACCAATGTTGGAACATCAAGCTTACAGTATGCTTGAGGTGGATTTGATCTACATCAAAAGCTATCACTTGGATTACGTCGAAAGACTATCCATTGGAGAGTTCTTTTACCTATGCTCATTTATTGTATTTTTTTGAGAGATTTTTGATGGTTCATTTACCTTTGTGAAAGCAAAGAGCTTTACACATGTAAAAGGATAAAGAGATATCCCAACTTCCACGAATTTGTGGTGGTTGAGTTGCAATAAAATCAATCAATCAATCACCTAAAAGAAGATCAAACTAAATCTTCACTTTTCCTAGATTGTAGGAAAGTGAATTGATTCCCTCCAATAACTCTTACTGCCTTCATTTGAATTCAAAATCCACTTGTAGAAGTCGTGAAGCACTTGACAAGTCTATATAAAGACTTCAAAACACTTGTACAATACATGGAAGCAATACACATACACTTGTGACCATCATTGTCTTGCTCCATTTTTCTGCATCATCTTGTTCAATAATAGTAAGCTTGCAGACACTGCTGCTCTCTTTACAAAGCGTCAAATTGGATGACAGATGACTCATTGGAAAGACATTAGATTCTAGTTTATGGTTGTACATTAATCTCTATTTTTCTATCTCGGGGTCAATCTCTATGTATTCCTAAAAAAATAGGAGGTACCACCTGTTGAGAGTTCCATGCTCCACCCTTTTGTCCAAAGCTAGAATAATTCTCATGCAAGCACATATATCCCACATGCAAGGGAATTCTACCAAATTCCATATAAGCAAGGCCTCCCTTCACTCCAAACAAGCCATTCCACTCTAGCTCATAGCCAAGAGTGCACTTCCACTCCTCATGGAGTCTCCATGCTCATAGAGCATCTCATGTAAGTCATTTCCATTTCCATTTTAATTCATTCATAATCTTTTGTTATCTTTTGTTCCTTCCTCCTTAGCTTGTTTGATGTGTGCATGTGAGTAGAGTAAGAGTAGTCCTTTTTCATTTCAACATGGCATCAGAGCATAGGTTGAATCTTAGATTCCTTTCCTTATCATTTTAATTTCAATCCCTTGGGTTCATATTTCATTTTGGTTTTCATTACCATAGATTCAACTCTTACTTTGTTAATCCCTCCCTCCGACCCTTGCATCACATAATTTACTTCCAGTATTTCATTGTTAGTTTGTAAGCTTCTTTATGTTGTTTCTCATTTTGTTGTATTAAATAAGGTGCTTATGAGCACTACAAGTTGTAATAAACAGTGCTTCTCAGCACTTCTGTTCACCTCCGATGGGTCATATCCTCCTCGGTTTTGAAAAGACGATCATTTGTGCAAATCACTACTGAGATGACATGCCATGATGCCCTCGTGCTCGCAAACAAGCGGTGTGGAGAGAATTGGTTCTGAACCCACAGTCGGCTAAAGAGGTCATGTTGCTGACCATATTGGTCTTGCTGCCCTGGTTTCATCCTTAACTAGCAGGTTTCTCCATCTCAACTTACCATATCATCATCATCTGTGCACACAACACAATGTTCCTGCACATCATACAATAAGAAGTAAAGCGGCACCGGCTTTACCCATCATAACACCGACTTGCTTCTGGTGTACTATTCACTTTCAGCATGAGTGAGACATGAAGAAACTGAGACTGGTTGATGGCAAGTATAAAATAGATTACCGGAGGTTTTCTCTTCTGTTACACAACGGTCCCACAAAGAGGGTTTGTTTTTAATTCTGCATCCATGGTCGTTCACTGAGAAGGACTAGAGGTTTTCTTTCAAGGATGTTTATCCGACATGCATCTCCTGAAAGCGTAGCCTTTCTTCAAACTGCTCTTCAATTGGGGTGACCACGCAGCCTATGGAGCATCTTGATCTCCGCGCGGATATGTTGAAGAGCATCGCTCTTGGACTTAAGTACACACTTACACGCATAGTGCAGGCCAGTAAGAGTTTCTGTGTAGATGCAAACTATGCCGTCAATGCCACTTACAAGTTGGCGATCGAGGAAATAGGGGTTTCCCATGTCTAAAGATTGCAAGTGAAAAGCTCGAAAGATAGACCGGAGAGGAAACGGGCAAGAAGGAAGGTGAAGCTCTTAGGGATGGCTGCGATGCTTGGCTGAAGGTGTCCATGTGAAGATGCATGTGCAGGCAACCTACTCATTCCTTGTTGTGAATGCGTGCCACGTGCGTCGCTGAGAGAGAATGCCTTCACTGCACATTGATTGAAGACGCCATCTCAGATTCTCAGTAGCGCCAATGAATTGGTGCCTTATCACGTGAAATCCATAAAGAAAATTTGAGTAGCGCTAATCTTGCAACTTTAGGGGTAAATGACATAATCAATTATGTCAGCTTCAGCCAAATACATTCGATGTTCAGAAGTGAACAACCATCTTTTGCGGATATCTGAGTCCTGACTTGTTGTCAAAGTATTTATTATTTCTATTATGCACATTTTCCACTCTCAATTTTGAAAGAACTTGGAGAAGCTTGTCGAAGGTAGAAAAATGTGTTTCGAAGCGATGAAGTTTGGTCAAGCCAACCGGCACAAGACCAGCCCTTGAGCTTATGGAGACTCAAATAGACCTTATAGGCATGTGATAAGTGCAAAGAAACACACTATGTACTTTGGAGCATCAAGGAGAATGAGTCGATACAAAACAGATAGGTTCGCGGGTCGACTAGCTCAAAAAACTTACTATCTATGGAAGAGACAATGAACTTCAAATGCCCATAGCGACCAGCGTGATTACAATTAGAAACAATCCTTTTATGGGAGTGATACACATAGGGTTGAGTGTATGGAATGCACAAAATTATAAGGAATAAGCAAAATATGCTATAGGAATGAATGCGACATTCACCGGTGGTACTTCCTATTTTTCAGGAATACGTAGAGATTGAGCCCGAGGAAGAAAAACTCAGATTTCTCTCAATCTACTGAACCAAATGCTATGAAAACTTATAGGCATAAACTAGAAACTTTTGCCTTTCCAATGAGTCATCTTGCACTCAATTTGAAGCTCTTCAAAGAGAGCAGCAGCCTCTGCAAGATTACTGTTGGCAAAGAAGATGATGCAGAGAATTGAAGGAGCAAGACAATGATGGTCACAAGTGTATGTATATTGCTTCCATGTAATGTACAAGTGATTTCAAGTCTTTATATAGACTCTAGGAGTGTTCCACGACTTTTACAAGTTGAATTTGAATTCAAATGAAGGTGGGAATGGTTGTTGGAGGGAATCAATTCACTTTCCTACAATCTAGGAAAAGTGAAGATCTAGTTTGATCTACTTTTAGGTGATTTGATTTGCTTGATTGAATGCAACTTCAACCACCAAAAATTCGTGGGATTTGGGCTCTATCTTTCTACCTTTACATGTGTAAAGCTCAAGGCTTTTACAACGGTAAATGAACCATCAAAAATCTCTCAAAAAAATACAATAAATGAGCATATGAAAAAGAACTCTCCAACCGATATTCTTTCAACGCGATAGCCTTTGATGTAGATCAAATCCACCTCAAGCATAGTGTAAGCTTGATGTTCCAATAGCTCCCCCTCAAGCTAAAGTATGCTTGAGTCTTCATTCTCTGATAGGTTGAATACCTGCCATAGCTTTGAATCTACAAAGCTTTACTCCATCAAGTGCCTTCATCATCATATCTGCTACTTGCTTTTCAGTTGGAACAAAAGAAATGTCAATCTCCTTTGCCATGAGCTTCTCCCTGATGAAGTGTTAATGGACTTCTATGTGCTTGGTTCTCACATGGAAAATAGGATTTGCCGCTAGATGCATGGAACTTACATTATCTCCAAATATGTGAGGTTTGGAACTCACAAGTCCTAAATCTGTATACAATGCTTTTAACCATATTGCCTCTTGAGTTGCTATGGTCAAGCCTCTGTACTCTGCTTCAGTTGAGGATAAAGCAACTGTTGGTTGCTTCTTGGAACTCCATGACACTAGCTTTGAGCCTGCAAATGCTAAGTAACAAGATGTACTTTTTCTGTCATCCTTAGCTCGAGCCCAATCTGCATCTGAATAGATTTTGATATCCAAATCTGAAGAGTAAGGATAGAATATACCTTCGTTGATTGTACCTTTGAGATACTTAAGTACTCTCTTAGCCACATCCATGTGTGGTCTTCTCGGTGAGTGCATGAACTGACTAAGCACTCCCACACTGTATGAGATATCTACCCTTGTATGAGTAGCTGTTAGCCCCAAAAATGGTTGATTTTGATGCACTAATCGGTTCTATTTGGCAGGAAATTTGCTTGATTTCAGGTACTTGCATAGCAGATTTGGTGATTGATGAGAAACATGTGGAGATATTGATTGCAGGGATGTGGAGAAAAGGGATTGAGCATGGACAAGCCTCCTAAGAGCATAGGAGATACTGATGTGCAGAAGAAATTAGAAGCGGCTTTGTTTCAGGAGGGACATGAGGAGCATGGATGTGGCAAACAAAATTTCAATGTCCATCTATGCAGCGCAAAAAAGCATTGCGGGGCATTTTCTCTGCTCTTCACACAATTGTAGTCTATTTCGTCAGCAGGATTCCAGGAAAAGTTTTTCAATACCACCAGAGATGTATGGGGATGCTTGTTGAAGCACAACATGTCTTTGATGATCTTCCAGATCAAAGTGTTTTCGCATGGAATGCTTTGATTTCAGGATATGTAAATCATGGTCTTAATGAGAAAGCACTTGATTGTCTGTCCAAAATGCAACTTGACAATATTGATCCAGACAATGCTACATTTGTCTTGGCTTTAAAGGCTTGTGGCTGTTTGGGAGATATAGAAAGAGGAGAACTGATACGAACTGAAATGAGAAGCAGAGGCAACCTGGAAGAAGACCTTGCGATTGGCACTGCATTTGTTGATATGTATTCCAAGTGTGGTGATCTCACAAAAGCACAAGAGCTATTTGACAAGCTTCCAGTTCGGAATGTTATTAAGTGGACTGCACTTGTTGCAGGTTATGCTGATCATGACTATGGCCATGAGGCATCGAAGTGTTTATCACAAATGCAATTAGAAGGGGTAAACCCAAATGCAATCACTCTTTTGTCTTGTTTGAAAGCATATCTCAGTATTGGAAGAGAAGAAGAAGCTAATAAAGTAATAGACAATATAGCAGAAGAGTGTTCAGTCCAAGAAGATCTATTTATTGGTAATTTTGTAGTGGATGCCTACTCCAAGTATGGCTTCTTTCAGCGACTGAATACTTGCCAGGCCAAGCCCTTTCCGTTTTTTTTTGCCAGAAGAAAGGTGGGGCAAATTCGTTTCTTCTCTGACGAAGAGGAGTGGCTCTGACAAGAGAACCAGAAAAGGGGGCAGCGCTTCTCTCTTGGCGGCAGACATTGAAGAAGGAGGAGTCAGAGCGTGGGTAGATGTATGCTGAGTAGAGGCCAGTTGTGCTGCAAATCCGGGGATGCAACCGCATATAGAACAATCATTTGAGGAAGCGATCAAGAAAAAAAAAAAATGGCGCAGGCTGCAACACGAAGAGTTTCCTCAAGTGGACGAGAAGAATGACAGTGACGACGACTATGTGGAGCAAGTCTTCGAGGGTTCTCTGGTCCACTATTACTCGGATGAAAGGAGGATAAGCAAGCTTGAAAGAAAATACGAGTTCACTGGAGTTGTTCCGATCTTCTTAGGCTTCAATGATTTCATCAGTCCGGAGGTAATAATGAGCTCTGTATTATGTGGAGTTTAACCCAGCACATGAGAGCTGCACAAAGTCTATGTCGAAAAATGCTCTCTATTTTTCTGCAAAACCTTTCCAAAGTTTTAAATCTCGAGTTTCTGCCTATGAGGCATCGTTTCTGGATGATTATTCTCCCCTATGCAATCATATCAGGTCCATGTTGATGATTATGTATCGTTTTGGCGTTCACATGGCTGGGAGAACTCGAAACGCAGGAACCGATTATGGAGTTTGAGATCTTGTTTCTCACGATATGCCTTTTGTTGCCTGCAATAGATGTCCATGCTGAATGTCAAATGTATTACCTTAATGTACGTCTCTTCTAAATGCCACCTGTAGATTATAGCGTACGGTTTCAAGAGACCTTAGGTTGGTTTCGTCAGGCCAAAGTATGTGCACATGAACTTGATTGTTCGCCTGCAGCTAGGATCAGCATAATTATTATCTTGTTAGACAACGAGGTAGTTTCTTTGTGATGGTTGCTAGCGATCATGCTGCAGGTGTGTGGCTGATTCCGCTGCTTGAGAGTAGGTTTTCGATAGCTGAAGGATTTGATAATTGGTATGGAGAGCGGCTATATCAGAGTTCATTGTTACAGCACTCTTAGTGTTTGTCAAGAGCGGGGGCATTCACTTCACTGTCAACGGCCATTCCTACTTCAATCTCGTCCTCATTACAAACGTGGCGTGCTTCAAACTTATCTGTGTTAGGTTGTGTTCTACTCGCTTCAGTTCGTTCTTGCTCGGGTCCGCGTCAGTTTACTAGATTGTCAACATCATGCCGGAGGGAACTGTGGAAGTTGAGCTTATCAAGGCCACATTATCTGGATGTCCGGGGGCAGAAAAAGCTAGCTGCTGCTGAATTTGATGGTTAAAGCTCCATCCTGGTTTTCACAGCTCGCAAATGCTGGGGCTTGGGTGGATTTAAGCTGCAATTTTTTGAGTGGCCCTTATCCACAGTGGTTCAATGATAGCTCCCCGTAAGTGAAATTTTCTGAGATGTTTCTGTTCTTCAATTAATTGTGATTGAGGCTCTGGGCGTCTTTTACAGCTTAGTTATATTTCTATCGTGTTGTTTAGATGTATGGGCATTTCAAGAGACCACACATTGTATTGTTTGAAAATCCTTACACAAATAGATTTCAAGATATCTCAGTAGTGCAAGATTATAGAAACAAAGTCTGTTATATCTGTGTTTGTGTGTGCATGCGCGCGCAAGAGAGAGAGAGAGAGAGAGAGAGGTTTTTAATGTATGTATCAAGCCGAAATCACCCTGTGAGACAAATGAGGTGTTCATTGTATCGGAAAGACTAATGAAACAGTGAAACAATTGAAACAACACTCACACGAAACTGGTAGAAACTAAATACAAAACTGCTACAAACTAAATTAGGCTGAGCATAGGTAGAGATGTGCTGAGGATGGTGGTAGTTGTATATCCATATGGTATCCGAGGAGAGATGGAGCTCTATCTCTTTGGGATACATGTCTATGTGTTAAGGGTAGTAGAATCATGAGAATTCATCAACCTCTATCTTCATAGCTTTGTGTTGTTGTAATGGTGTGTCCCAATGCCTGTGTATCTCTAATAAGAAATTTCCTAGATGCCTCTGATATCGAGTCTATGATCTCTTGGAAAGTAGTAGGCTGCCCTTGACTAGGGCCTCCCATACACCTCTAATCTGAACACATGTGCGCTATTCACATATAAAATGCTCCATGCTCTCCACCTTCTTTCTGCATGCTCTGCGGGCTTGCTCCTCCTTGGGAACACCGGTATGTGGCAAAATTTCGATTTCTAGTCTGTATGATCTCACCTTGAGCTGACCAATCGTCACCTGTGAGCTATGTTGCATAGTGAGAACCTCTCCTTTGTGAGCTAACATCCATATCCTAAACCGAGGTAACTGTCCGATTCTCCTAATGTGTAGCCTCTAAAGATGGTATCTTGACACCAAGTTCCTCGTGACGCAATGGAGGTGAACGTAGGGTGAGTTAGAGTCATAGTAGAATGGTAAGAGACTCTCCATATTAGAACCGTGTCCTTCAAACCAAGTCCTAAGCTATGGGTACCGTGCTCCATCATGCCCACTCTTTGGGAGCTATATATATTTCTCAAATGCCATGTGGCTAAGTCTATTTGGGGGTATCCCTCTTATGCTCTATATGAAACACAATATCTAGAATAGTGCCTCTATGACCATAGGTGGCGTGGCGAGATTTGCTCTAATACTGTCATGCGGCATTGCCATTGAGATCTGCAAGAATACGCAAAAACATTTTGGAACAAAATTTGACCATCTTTGATGAGTTTGACTAGCCTTTAACCAAACTTGACCTAGTATCAGAGTTGGGTAGGACATCATTGTCTATAGGCACTTTCCCTTGGAGCAAGAGAGGGAACATTGTGGTGCGTTTGCCGGGAACCATATGAGCTAGTGCATGGCCATAAGAAGAATCCATTTCGAGATAATTGCGGGCTCTAAGTAATCCAATCGGACCGATTCTGAGAGATTTGAACAAAATTAAGCCTCGTATAATCATCTTTTCCTTGGGCTTAGGAGCTAACATTGTGGTGCGTTTGCCGGGAATAGCTTGGTACGTCTCTATAAGAGAGTGCCATAGGTTCGCCTAGTGCCACAGGTTGGCCGAGCTTGCGGACCCCACGATCTAGTACATGAGCGAGGGAAGCTCATCGTCAGGAGCAACACAAACTCAAAGAGAGGAACGCGCTCAGAGAAGAGCCCTTGAAAGAGAAAGAAGAAGGTGGGAACCGCCAGGTGAGTGGACCTCGATTGGCTCGAAGAAATCAGTCAAAAACGTGTACTCCCGTAGGAGGGTCGCGAATCAAGTACGACAATTTGAAGGAGGGATCCTGAAGCCACGTGTGCTAAATTTTTGGGATCGAAGTGATATTGATATCACACCTCTGTTCGAAATGGCTCAGCGGATTTCAGTTCACTTGGGGGACTTCACCAAGTTTTCAGGTACTTGGGACGAAGATCCGGATAGTTTTATCCAGTTGTTTGAGGTTACTTGTGAGGCCAATGATGTAGTTGACCAGGATCAAAGGTTGAGAATTTTTCCGGCCATTCTCCGTGATGAGGCAGCCAATTGGTATGGGAATCTGACACCACAAGAACGTGGAACTTATCAGATGCTTAAGGAAGCCTTCTTGGCAAAGTTTCGACGACAAGGCTTCCAAGATAGATTGGCCCAACAAATGGATTATTTGCGACAAGGAGTCAACGAGAGCATCGATAACTACATTCAGAGAATGGAAACATTAGTAAGAAAGATGGGCGTGAATGCCCCGAATGATGAGACATTGAAACGTAGATTCATTTCGGGATTGAGAGATCCTACGGCACAGCAACATATCAGCCTGACAAGACCTGCAACCTTAATGGATGCCAAGGAACAAGCGAGACTTTGGGAGGAAGTACAATTATGCCAACAAAGGAAGATGGAGCTCTTATACGAGCCTATGGGAGGCCCAGGAAATATACCGATGAAAGATCCGGGTCAAGGAAGTCCCGCATTGACGACCCCAGCTTTTGTAGCCGCCACTAGCACAACAGGCGAGGTAAAGCCTGCGCTAACCGAAGAACGAATATTAGAATTGGTCACGCAAGCTATTAAAGCTGCCACAATAAGTCAAGAGACATACACAGTAAAACCAGAGGTCACAACAAACCCGAATCAAGTGTTTCGATCAAATACATGGTGTGGAAAGTGCCATGGTTACGGCCATTTGGCTTCAGAATGCCCCACAGTCTCGAGAGTATTCACAGATAGATCGCCACCTAGGATGCGTTGTACTTTTTGTGGAAGGACAAATCACACAGAGGACCGATGTTACAACAAGAGAGCCTATGAAGAAAGGACCATGAAATCAGGAGATACAAGAGAAAGACCTTACACGGGATTGCCCGCTCAAAGTGTACCACCTACATCTCGTTGGGAAAACAGACCAACTTATGGATATGGTGCTCAGGGTCAAGGAGGAGACTATCCAAGAGGAGCCACGCGTGATCAAAGAAGAGATGGTCCAATCCAGTGCTGGAGATGTCATGGCTTTGGCCATACTCAATCTAGATGTCCAAACGAAAAGAAGCCAATTGATTATACCCCGCTATGCAGGTACTGTAGTGGAGAGGGCCACTTTGATGAGGATTGTCCAAAACGAAGAGCTACCGCCGGCAAGGAAAAAGGACCAGTAGGGTCCTCGAACTATGTTGATACTTAGATGCATCTCACATCAAGAGCTCAAGAGCACGTTCCTACGATCGGAGTAGTGTTCAAGACACCGAACCCTCAAGAAGGCTCTAGCTCGTCGATGCACTTTGTGGATGCTTACGAGGCCAAGAAACCACACAAAGATCCAACTGTGGCAGTAGTCACAAGGACTCAAGAGTACTCGAAGAAGAATCCAGGAGGCGAAGGTGAAGAAGGGAGTCAAGAGAGGATAGCGGAACACGAAGAGGTAGAGGATCAAGTTAGAGGACTTGTTGAGCAGCAAGAGTTTGAGGATGGGGAAGAGGTTGAGATCCTTCCACCAGTGACCAAGGAGTTTGTGCCGGGCATAGCACCATTCCCTGAAAGATTGAAAGCTCCTAAAATTAGAAAGGAAAGACAAAGTTCGGAAGAAGTGGATATTGTAAAGTTGCTTGCGGACACGGAAGTCACGCTGGATATTGGCACATTGCTGAGATGTTCACCTGTTTATAGGAAACAGTTCTATAACGAATATATTAAGAAGCCGAGGAAAGCTCGAGATAAAAATAGACAAGATAAGGATGTCCAAGGAATCATTCAAAGTATTACGACACAAATTGATTCAAATGCTCCAGCTGTGACGGTCGAAATTAAAGGATACGCAGTCCCTGGTGCTCAGTTAGATAGTGGAGCCGCAGTCAACCTTATGACTAAGTTCATGATGAAAGCTTTGGGCCTTAACCACATGGAAGAAACGCCGATGTCTTTGAGGATGGCAGATCAAACACAAGTGAAGCCTGCGGGTCTTTTGAAGAATGTAAGTACAATTGTGGGCGGTTTAGAGTTTAAAGTTGATTATCTGATAGTAAGACCAAGGACCTCAGAGGCTACCTTCTCGATCCTACTTGGACGGCCATGGCTGGTGCAAGCCGAATGTGTGCATGACTGGCGCACAGGTTTTATTTCGATAGGGCCAAAGTCTGATCGGATTCAAATACAAGTATCCCCACCCTCGAGCAACAAGAAAAAGACAATAATAGTCGATGAGATGGAAAGGAAAGAGAAGGAGAAAGCAAGGCACGAGAGTGCACGATGGGAGAGTATCAAAATCCATTGCTCTATAACGACGATTCGGACCAGGAGTTGCTGGGATGGTTGACACATACAAGTAAATTTGATTGCTACATGTTGAGTATAGACGCAAGTAAAACCAAAGCTACTCAATCCCTGGAAAAGGGAACTTCAAAAGAAGAGTTGAAGCTGGAGTTAGCTCCGATGATGGAAGTGCAACAGTTGCGAGAAAGAATTAGAACGCTAGAAGCAGAGATTCTAAAGAGAAGTCGAGAATCGGAAAAAGAAGCGAAGGGTAAGACTAAGGTGTCGGAGGCCATTGCAAAAGCTGAATTGAGGAAACTAGGTTCAATCGGAAGAGAACAAGACAATGATTTACTGGCCAACCACGCACGCATGATCGGAGAACATATTCCAATCACAGTGTCATCGAGAAATAAAGATTATTCGCGA
Source organism: Ceratopteris richardii (assembly GCA_020310875.1). NCBI lineage: Eukaryota > Viridiplantae > Streptophyta > Polypodiopsida > Polypodiales > Pteridaceae > Ceratopteris > Ceratopteris richardii. Next base: position 246,015,908 of record CM035406.1, read on the forward strand.
GAAGCTCAGTTGGAAAAATGGGAAGTCTTTCCAGAAAAGTTCTTGAGTGTAGGGTCAGAGCTACCAGATGGAGTACGAGACTGCATTAAAACGACACTCAAAAATTTTAGCGAGGCCTTTGCATGGTCGTACAGTGATCTGAGAGGAATTGATCCCCAAATCTGCCAACATTATATAGACTTGGAAGAAGGCACACGACCAATATGCCAACGACTCAGGCGAACGAATCCAGTCTACTCGGAATTGATCAAGCTGGAATTGACCAAATTATCGGAGGCAGGATTCATATATCCCATCGCATCCAGCGAATGGGTATCGCCAATTGTAGTGGTTCCAAAGAAAAATAAGAAAATCCGTATTTGCATAGATTATCGGAAGTTGAACGAGCGCACGAAGAAGGATCATTTCCCCTTGCCATTCACTGATCAAATCTTGGATAGAGTGGCTGGCCATAAATTGTACTCATTTTTGGATGGTTTCAGTGGGTACAACCAAATCCAAATTCATGAAGAGGATCAATCCAAAACTACTTTCACGACAGAATGGGGTACGTATGCATATCGGGTGATGCCATTTGGATTATGCAACGCACCGGCCACATTCCAAAGAGCAATGATAGCTGCATATCAAGACTACCTGCAGGATTGGATGGAGATATTTCTTGATGAATTTGCAATCAGAGGCGACGATGAGAACATGATGGAGAGGATCGAAGCAATTTTAAGAAGAAGCATCGAAAAAGGCATCGCATTGAATCCTGAAAAGTGTACGTTTGGAGTACGAAGAGGATTGCTTTTGGGACATGTCATTTCCGAAAAAGGGATTGCGGTTGACGAGGACAAAGTGGAGAAAATTGGACAACTTCCACCTCCGCAAAACTTGCGACAACTCAGAGGATTTTTGGGCCATGCAAATTATTATCGACGTTTTATATTAAATTTTGCATCCATAGCGGCACCTCTGACGACTCTTTTGAGGAAGGACCAACAATACCAGTGGACTGGAGAGTGTCAAGTTGCATTCGACTCGATCAAAGAGAGGTTAATAAATGCACCGATTTTGATGGCACCTGATTGGACGAAGGAATTTCATGTACATACCGACGCTTCTCATACTGCAGTTGGAGCAGTACTATGCCAGGCCGACGAAAAGAAGTTGGACCATCCTATTTACTATGCAAGTCGCAATTTGAATAGCACTGAGAGGAATTATACGACTACAGAGAAGGAATGCTTGTCGATGATCTTTGCAGTGAACAAATATTGGCATTACTTGATGGGAAAGCACTTCACTTTTTATGTGGATCACGAAGCCCTTAAGTACATCATTAATAAACCAGAGTTATCAGGGAGACTGATGAGATGGATGCTACTTCTTCAAGAATTTCAATTTACAGTGGTAACCAGACCAGGCAAAGCACATATATTGGCCGACCATTTATCTCGAATTGTTAATGAGGAGCCAATCTCTGGTGTGCCCGACGATGCTCCTGATGGGCATCTATTCCAGGTTGATGCGAAAATACCTTGGTATGCCGATTTGGTGAATTTCTTGTGCACTACTAAATATCCACCAGGAGCAAGCAAGAGAGAAAAGCAAAAACTGCTAGCATTGGTGAAGCACCATAGCATCATTGGGGGGCAACTCTATCGATATTTTGTTCATGAGAGCATTTATCGGAGGTGTCTCGAGGAAGAAGAAGCAAATCTAGTGTTGAGGGCTTTGCATGACGAACCCTGCGGTGGACATTTTGCTGGTGAATTGACGGCAAGAAAGATTTTATTAGCCGGGTATTGGTGGCCAACGCTGTTCAAGGACTCACACACATACTGTAAGAAATGTGACAAATGCCAACGAATGGGAAAACCCACATTAGCACATGCTGCTCCTCTTACGCCAGTGTTGGCTCTTAAGCCGTTTGAGAAATGGGGAATTGATTTTGTGGGGCCTATTGATCCTCCCTCACGACGAAGATCCAATAGGTATATCTTGGTCTGTACTGACTATGTTACCAAGTGGGTGGAAGCCAAAGCTCTGAAGACTGACCGAGCTATTGATGTGGCGAAATTTCTGTATGAGCAAATTATCACTCGATTCGGATGCCCATTGGAAATAGTGAGTGATAGAGGGACACATTTTGTCAACGAATTGATCAAAGAATTAATGGAACTCTATAAGATCAAACATAGAAAGAGCACTCCATATTATCCAAGGGCAAATGGACAAGTGGAGGTCACCAACAAAATCCTTGAACAGATTCTAACAAAAACAGTAGCTGTGCATAGGCGAGACTGGGATGAGAGACTTTTGGAAGCCTTGTGGGCATATCGAACATCCTACCGAGTGACAACTAAGAGCACTCCGTTCTCTCTAGTATATGGCGAGGAAGCCATCTTCCCTATCGAAAAAGAAGTGCCGACATTAAGAGTGGCCATCGAAGCCAGATTGGGCGAGGAAGAGTCATTAAAAGAGAGGTACATACAACTGGTCAAGTTGGAAGAAAAGAGACTTATCGCACAACAAAGCTTGGAAGCTATTCAGAAGAGACGTAAGGAAAGGCATGACAAAAATCTCAAAACCCATGTGATTCAGGAAGGGGATTTGGTACTAGTCTATGATAGTAAATATTATAAATTCCCAGGAAAGTTGCAGACAAGATGGGCGGGACCGTTTAAGGTGGTGGAACTCAATTCCAATGGTTCCATGCAAATACAAGATTTAGGAGAAGAATATGCTCCCGTGAAGGTTAACGCGCTTCGAGTTAAACCATATTTCAAGTGATGTTAGGTTGGGGGAAGCCAGACGAGACCCAAACGAAGTGACAAAGTGGACTACTTGTACATACATGTATAGTATTATATATATATATGTATGCGCATATGTAAGCTATGATTTGTGTGTCATAAATATTCTTCCTTGTTAGCTCTAGAAGCTTTGGACCTCTAATTATTTTTCTTGTGTTGCGCAGAGACTGTTAGGAGCTAAGTAACAAAATGGCAGACCAAATTACGCAACTCTACTTGTACGAGCTAAGGATATATTTCTCGGACCAAACGTTCGCTCGCATGGACATAGATGTCGACGACTTTGAGACAGAATACGATGTTGAGGAAGCGCATTGGCTGGTATGCTTTATAAACCAGGATTTGGGTGTTGCATTTTATATTGAGTGTTTTGAGGAGTACCTAGCTCGACATGTAGGATGGGCGGGAGATCGATACTACTATTTTGATCCTTCTAGGGAAATGCCTAACGAGGAAAACGATATCACATGGGCTTGGGCAGATGTGCTAACGCTAGGAAGTGATGACGGAGCTCCCGAAGTTGAGCCTGACTCGCCTTAGAGAAGTTGTCGGGATTCGAGTACGATGTGAGACTGCATGAGACATTCAGGGGACTCACATTCTAGGACACCTAGGGATAAGTATACGAGGGACTAAGGCATAGCTGGTTGTAGTTACCAAGTGAAAAGTTGAATCGATGAATACATATGTAGTGTCTATAGTTGAGAGAATGAAGTGAAGAGGTGGTTGATCTGTCAAAGGCTAGAGTGTATCTGTTTTGCATGTATGTGTGGGAACGGTGGGAAAAGTCCCTTTCTTCCTCTCCCTAATTCTCAGGACTTGGGTGAACTAATGGATTATAAAAAAAAAACGAAGGAAAAAAAAAGAGAGAAAAGAAAAAGAAAGTGTGTTGTGTGATCGTACCAATGCGCTATGGTGGGCTAGTAGGTGGGTGGATTTATCCTCGCCGGGTGGTTGGGACCACAAGCCGCAGCTAGTTTCGCCATAGGCTTGGGATGTATGTGATTGTGTCTTAGCTACGCGCCATAACGGGTTGGTAGGTAGGTGGAGCCATCGTGGCTGGGTAGTCACGACCACGAGCCGCATCCAGCTTCGTTATGGGCTAGCTGATATATGTTATGTGTTATCATTGTGTGTTTATGTGTTGTGCGCTGCATTGCATTGGTAGATGGGTGGAATCAACCTGATCGGGTGGTCAGGTCCACGAGTCACATCCAGTGTCAATGTAGGCCAACGTGTGATTAAAATAAAATTTTCATATGAAGTTATTCCCCACTCCTGAGGGGGAGAGAAAGAGAGGAGAAGGCGATGATCGCCTGGAAGGGAACGTTATTTGCTTGTGTGATCGGTATGACATTGTGTTGGCTTGCGACAGATCAGCTCACTTTGAATCAACATTCTTGAAGGCACGGAGACTCTATATGTACTTATGGATGAGGCTTTAGCAAGGTAATGCGACGGTCTTGCTTTACAACTTGTGTGCTCTATCTGAGGGTTTTTCTAGTGTGTGGGACACTCCAGGGTTCTGATGTATGTCTTGACTTGCACTCGAGTTTCGATGATTTTTGCAGGACGACGATGGGGATTCTTCGGAAGTGTCTAGTCATGGAATGATTGTATATAGCGAACAAGTAGATGCAATAATGGGGTATGCATTTTGGGTATTTTTGCATCTCCGATTGTGTTCATTTCAGTTGTCGTTGTTCATTTCAGTTGTTGTTATTTTCTTTTCTGGTTGCCGCAATAGTAGTTGCATGTGTAAAACATGGAAAGGTATGTATGTGTTATCTTGGTTGAGACCATTTTCCATAATGGAATGCATGAGCAAATTGATGCATGGCTGAAATGGGATTGCGTATATGTGCAGGTTCTTGGATCATTTTGGAAGTGACTGATTTGAATGTATTTATGAGTGATTTTTGAGCACTAATAGCTTCAATGAGTGCAGGTTCAGTTGGAGTATCGGCTCGATGGGAAGGTATGCGAACTAGTTGTGCACTGATGTTTTCATGGCTGTTTTGATTAGATTGCAGCAAAAGTGGCTCGTCGAGGACGACTTCGCAAATAAGAAGAGGGAAGTATGTTAGCCCCAAAAATGGTTGATTTTGATGCACTAATCGATTCTATTTGGCAGGAAATTTGCTTGATTTCAGGTACTTGCATAGCAGATTTGGTGATTGATGAGAAACATGTGGAGATATTGATTGCAGGGATGTGGAGAAAAGGGATTGAGCATGGACAAGCCTCCTAAGAGCATAGGAGATACTGACGTGCAGAAGAAATTAGAAGCGGCTTTGTTTCAGGAGGGACATGAGGAGCATGGATGTGGCAAACAAAATTTCAATGTCCATCTATGCAGCGCGAAAAAGCATTGCGGGGCATTTTCTCTGCTCTTCACACAATTGTAGTCTATTTCGTCAGCAGGATTCCAGGAAAAGTTTTTCAATACCACCAGAGATGTATGGGGATGCTTGTTGAAGCACAACATGTCTTTGATGATCTTCCAGATCAAAGTGTTTTCGCATGGAATGCTTTGATTTCAGGATATGTAAATCATGGTCTTAATGAGAAAGCACTTGATTGTCTGTCCAAAATGCAACTTGACAATATTGATCCAGACAATGCTACATTTGTCTTGGCTTTAAAGGCTTGTGGCTGTTTGGGAGATATAGAAAGAGGAGAACTGATACGAACTGAAATGAGAAGCAGAGGCAACCTGGAAGAAGACCTTGCGATTGGCACTGCATTTGTTGATATGTATTCCAAGTGTGGTGATCTCACAAAAGCACAAGAGCTATTTGACAAGCTTCCAGTTCGGAATGTTATTAAGTGGACTGCACTTGTTGCAGGTTATGCTGATCATGACTATGGCCATGAGGCATCGAAGTGTTTATCACAAATGCAATTAGAAGGGGTAAACCCAAATGCAATCACTCTTTTGTCTTGTTTGAAAGCATATCTCAGTATTGGAAGAGAAGAAGAAGCTAATAAAGTAATAGACAATATAGCAGAAGAGTGTTCAGTCCAAGAAGATCTATTTATTGGTAATTTTGTAGTGGATGCCTACTCCAAGTATGGCTTCTTTTAGCGACTGAATACTTGCCAGGCCAAGCCCTTTCCGTTTTTTTTTGCCAGAAGAAAGGTGGGGCAAATCCGTTTCTTCTCTGACGAAGAGGAGTGGCTCTGACAAGAGAACCAGAAAAGGGGGCAGCGCTTCTCTCTTGGCGGCAGACATTGAAGAAGGAGGAGTCAGAGCGTGGGTAGATGTATGCTGAGTAGAGGCCAGTTGTGCTGCAATCATCCGAGGATGCAACCGCATATAGAACAATCATTTGAGGAAGCGATCAAGAAAAAAAAATGGCGCAGGCAACACGAAGAGTTTCCTCAAGTGGACAAGAAGAATGACAGTGACGACGACTATGTGGAGCAAGTCTTCGAGGGTTCTCTGGTCCACTATTACCCGGATGAAAGGAGGATAAGCAAGCTTGAAAGAAAATACGAGTTCACTGGAGTTGTTCCGATCTTCTTAGGCTTCAATGATTTCATCAGTCCGGAGGTAATAATGAGCTCTGTATTATGTGGAGTTTAACCCAGCACATGAGAGTTGCACAAAGTCTGTGTCGAAAAATGCTCTCTATTTTTCTGCGAAACCTTTCCAAAGTTTTAAATCTCGAGTTTCTGCCTATGAGGCATCGTTTCTGGATTATTCTCCCCTATGCAATCATATCAGGTACCATGTTGATGATTATGTATCGTTTTGGCGTTCACATGGCTGGGAGAACTCGAAACGCAGGAACCGATTATGGAGTTTGAGATCTTGTTTCTCACGATATGCCTTTTGCTGCCTGCAATAGATGTCCATGCTGAATGTCAAATGTATTACCTTAATGTACGTCTCTTCTGAATGCCACCTGTAGATTATAGCGTACGGTTTCAAGAGACCTTAGGTTGGTTTCGTCAGGCCAAAGTATGTGCACATGAACTTGATTGTTCGCCTACAGCTAGGATCAGCATAATTATTATCTTGTTAGACAACGAGGTAGTTTCTTTGTGATGGTTGCCTGCGATCATGCTGCAGGTGTGTGGCTGATTCCGCTGCTTGAGAGTAGGTTTTCGATAGCTGAAGGATTTGATAATTGGTATGGAGAGCGGCTATATCAGAGTTCATTGTTACAGCACTCTTAGTGTTTGTCAAGAGCGGGGGCATTCACTTCACTGTCAACGGCCATTCCTACTTCAATCTCGTCCCGTGCTTCAAACTTATCTGTGTTAGGTTGTGTTCTACTCGCTTCAGTTCGTTCTTGCTCGGGTCCGCGTCAGTTTACTAGATTGTCAACATCGTGCCGGAGGGAACTGTGGAAGCTGAGCTTATCAAGGCCACATTTTGGATGTCCGGGGGCAGAAAAAGCTAGCTGCTGCTGAATTTGATGGTTAAAGCTCCATCCTGGTTTTCACAGCTCGCAAATGCTGGGGCTTGGGTGGATTTAAGCTACTTTGAGTGGCTCTTATCCACAGTGGTTCAATGATAGCTCCCCGTAAGTGAAATTTTCTGAGATGTTTCTGTTCTTCAATTAATTGTGATTGAGGCTCTGGGCGTCTTTTACAGCTTAGTTATATTTCTATCGTGTTGTTTAGATGTATGGGCATTTCAAGAGACCACACATTGTATTGTTTGAAAATCCTTATACAAATAGATTTCAAGATATCTCAGTAGTGCAAGATTATAGAAACAAAGTCTGTTATATCTGTGTTTGTGTGTGCATGCGCGCGCAAGAGAGAGAGAGAGAGAGGTTTTTAATGTATGTATCAAGCCGAAATCACCCTGTGAGACAAATGAGGTGTTCATTGTATCGGAAAGACTAATGAAACAGTGAAACAATTGAAACAACACTCACACGAAACTGGTAGAAACTAAATACAAAACTGCTACAAACTAAATTAGGCTGAGCATAGGTAGAGATGTGCTGAGGATGGTGGTAGTGGTATATCCATATGGTATCCGAGGAGAGATGGAGCTCTATCTCTTTGGGATACATGTCTATGTGTTAAGGGTAGTAGAATCATGAGAATTCATCAACCTCTATCTTCATAGCTTTGTGTTGTTGTAATGGTGTGTCCCAATGCCTGTGTATCTCTAATAAGAAATTTCCTAGATGCCTCTGATATCGAGTCTATGATCTCTTGGAAAGTAGTAGGCTGCCCTTGACTAGGGCCTCCCATACACCTCTAATCTGAACACATGTGCGCTATTCACATATAAAATGCTCCATGCTCTCCACCTTCTTTCTGCATGCTCTGCGGGCTTGCTCCTCCTTGGGAACACCGGTATGTGGCAAAATTTCGATTTCTAGTCTGTATGATCTCACCTTGAGCTGACCAATCGTCACCTGTGAGCTATGTTGCATAGTGAGAACCTCTCCTTTGTGAGCTAACATCCATATCCTAAACCGAGGTAACTGTCCGATTCTCCTAATGTGTAGCCTCTAAAGATGGTATCTTGACACCAAGTTCCTCGTGACGCAATGGAGGTGAACGTAGGGTGAGTTAGAGTCATAGTAGAATGGTAAGAGACTCTCCATATTAGAACTGTGTCCTTCAAACCAAGTCCTAAGCTATGGGTACCGTGCTCCATCATGCCCACTCTTTGGGAGCTATATATATTTCTCAAATGCCATGTGGCTAAGTCTATTTGGGGGTATCCCTCTTATGCTCTATATGAAACACAATATCTAGAATAGTGCCTCTATGACCATAGGTGGCGTGGCGAGATTTGCTCTAATACTGTCATGCGGCATTGCCATTGAGATCTGCAAGAATACGCAAAAACATTTTGGAACAAAATTTGACCATCTTTGATGAGTTTGACTAGCCTTTAACCAAACTTGACCTAGTATCAGAGTTGGGTAGAACATCATTGTCTATAGGCACTTTCCCTTGGAGCAAGAGAGGGAACATTGTGGTGCGTTTGCCGGGAACCATATGAGCTAGTGCATGGCCATAAGAAGAATCCATTTCGAGATAATTGCGGGCTCTAAGTAATCCAATCGGACCGATTCCGAGAGATTTGAACAAAATTAAGCCTCGTATAATCATCTTTTCCTTGGGCTTAGGAGCTAACAGTAGCATATATCAAGCTACCTACCAAGCTTTGGTACTCTTTAATGTCTTCAATTTTCTCACCTTCATAAACACTTAGTTTATGATTCATCTCCAAAGGTGTACCTACAGGTTTAGTGTTCTCCATTTTGAACTTGAGAAGAAGATCGTGAATGTATCTTCTTTGAGTCAAATACATTCCTTCATCTGTGTATATCACCTGCATACCTAGGAAATATGTAAGCTCGCCTAGGTAACTGATTTTGAACTCCTCTTGCATGTGTCTCTTGATCCTTTGAATGCCATTTAGATCATCGCCTGTCACAATAATATCATCTACATATACACATAGATAGATAACCTCATTGTGACCCCTTTTGATGAATAGAGAAGGATCTGAACTGTTAGCTTTGAACCCTTGATCTTGAAGATATGTAACCAACATGTAATTCCAAGCTCTAGGAGCTTGTTTCAATCCATACAATGCTTTCTTAAGTCTGCAAACATGAGATGGATGATTAGGGTTTTCAAAACCTGGTGGTTGTGACATGTATACCTCTTCACTTATCCAACCATTTAAGAATGCATTTTTCACATCAAGTTGGAGGAGTCTCCAATTCCTTGCAATAGCTACACTTATCAATGTCCTGATTGTAGTCATCTTTGCAACCGGTGAGAATGTTTCCTCATAGTCTATACCATGATTTTGTGAGCATCCTTTGGCAACTAATCTTGCCTTGTACCTGCAGACTGATCCATCTGAATTTCTTTTAACTTTATATACCCATCTGCAACCAATTACCTTTTGATTTGGCGACATTGGAACCAAATCCCAAGTGCCCATCTCCTTCAATGCATCTATCTCTTCGTTCATGGCCTTTTCCCAATTAGGGTTTCCCTTTGCCTCTTCATAGGTTGAGGGTTCCTTTGAAATAGAGTCTTTTGCCAAGTAGATTGAATGCTTCGTAACAAATGTGGAATCATATCCATACCTTTCTGGTTGTTTCTTCTCTCTTGCTGATCTTCTAGGTGCTTGTTTTGAGCATTCTCCAACCTCTTTCATCTTTGCTTTGCCTCTTGACTTCCATAGCTTGTAATCCTTTTCTCTTTCATCTTTGTCATCGTCTGTATCACTTCTTGGATCCTGGACCTGTGTATCATGCTTGCTTCCTAATTGATGAGAGTCAGAATCAAGATATAATGGTAGTGTTACCTTTTGTTTGTCTTCATCATACCAAGACCTGTGTTCTTCAAACACGACATCTCTACTTGTAGTGAATTGCTTGGTTGAAGGATTGAAGAACCTGTAACCCATCTGAGTTGAATCATATCCAATAAACACTGCCTTTGTTGCCCTTTCATCTAGCTTACCTCTTATTTGTGATGGTACATGAACATAAGCTAAACGACCAAAAACCTTGCAATGTCCAAGACTAGGTTTTCTTCCATGCCATGCTTCATAAGGAGTCATACCTTGAAGTGATTTGGATGGTAGTCGATTGACAAGGTACACAGTAGTTGAAATAGCTTCAGCCCATAGATAATGTGGCAACTTCTTCTCTTCAAGCATTGTTCGGGCTGATTCAACCAATGTCTTGTTTCTCCTCTCTGCAATTCCATTTAGTTGAGGAGAATACCTAGTAGTCACTTCCCTTTTGATACCTTTGTCTTGCAAGAACTCATCAAACTCTTTGGAGAAGTATTCTCCCCCTCCATCAGATCTGAGCTTCTTTAGTGATCTACCTGTATGATTCTTCACATGTGCAAGATACTTCTTGAAGCAATCAAACACTTCATTCTTACTCTTGATAAAGTATATAACAGTCCATCTACTATGGTCGTCAATAAATGAGACATAATACCTTGATCCTGCCAATGAAGGTTCTTGACTTGGTTCCCATACATCTGTATGTACTAAGTCCAATAAGTTGTTTTGGATGTAGCATTTATGGTTGAATGGTTATCTTTGTGCCTTCCCAATCTGACATGCATCACACCTGTTGATCATGTGTTGCTTTGATATGTTCGGCAATCCTAGAACACTTTGATCCCTACATATATTCTTCAAGGTTCTTTCATTCACATGAGCAAGTCTCTTATGCCACACTTCAAGCTCACTTAGGGTTTGAGACCCAAAGTTGAATAGAGCTATGTTCCTGGTTTCTCCTACTTCAAAAGTAAAGAGCCTACCATGCTTCTCACCTCCGGCTATCTTCTTGAAGCCTTGACATGGATCTTCCACAAAAGCTCCATGTTGGGTGAACCTAACTTGCAAGCCTTTTTCAACTATTTGGCCTACACTTATTAGGTTTTTAGTGATAGTGGGTAAATAGAGAACCTTACTTAGAATGTTTGTCCTGCCATTGGAAGCTTTGACATTACCAATCTTCTCCACATTGTGCTTCATGTCATCCCCTGTTTGCACTTCATGTCTATGCTTTGGACTTTCCAAATCAGATAGAAGAGCAATGTTGCCTGCAACATGATTCGAACATCTTGAATCTATGTAGATCAAATGATCATCTTCTTTACCTTCTTTGTGGCTTAGATTCATAAGAAGCAATGAGTCTTCATGTGGTTGATCTTTTGAATAATTGTTGTAGTCCCTTCTATTATAGCTTCTATGTTATTGTTGAAGTTGTGTCCACCTCTACCTCTATTGCTGCCATATCCACCTCTTCCACTTCCTTTCTGGGTCTTCCCATTGAACCAGCAATTCTGAGTGGTGTGGTTGGTCTTATCGCATATGGCACAAGGTTGAACATTCTGATCTTTGGCTTTGTCTTGCTTTGGTCCTTTCTTCTTCCCTTTCCACTTGCTCTTGCTTGCGAAGTTGGCTTGAAAAGTCTCTTCTTCATCTTCTTCCTTCTTCTTGCCTTTCTGCTTCTTATCCTTCTTATCTGCATATAGAGCACTAGTTGAATTACCATGATAAGAGTTACCTTCCTTTATGCTATTGTTGGCTTCTTGATTGAAGAGTTTTCCAAGAAAGATGTTGAAGTCTGGAGTCTGCACATCCATGATGAGATCATAAGCCGTCGTGAAGGATTTCCATTGCTTATCACTTTGAATGCCGTTGAGAATTTGCCTCATTATGACTTCTTCTTTAATCAGCTCTCCAATAGATGCTAATTGATCCGCAACCTCCTTGACCTTGGTAACAAACTCTGTGATGGTTTGTTTAGGTGTCTTCTTCATTTGGTTGAACTCATTCCAAAGATGATTCTTTCTTGCTTTGGTACTAGCAGAAAAGAAAGTCTCCAGGGCATCCCAAGTCTCTTGAGATGTCTTGCATCCTCTAATATGTGGTAATAGAAAGTCAGAGATAGAGTTTAGTATGTACGACCTTGCTTGAGCATCCCTTGCGCACCAAAGTGTGAGCTTATCTGTCTCCTCTTGTGTAGGTCCTCCTTTGGATCTTGGAATAGGCATAGCTTCATCACCTGTTACGATTCCATAAAGATTTCTACCTTGCAAATAGGCCTCCATTCTGATTTGCCAATCCGCGTAGTTGTGTCGATCAAGCTTCTCGATCATTGAGGGAAAGCCATCACCCATCTTGATCTAGCTCTGATACCATTGAAAGAACTTGGAGAAGCTTGTCGAAGGTAAAAAAAAGTGTTTCGAAGCGATGAAGTTTGGTCAAGCCAACCGGCACAAGACCATCCCTTGAGCTTATGGAGACTCAAATAGACCTTATAAGCATGTGATAAGTGCAAAGAAACACACTATGTACTTTGGAGCATCAAGGAGAATGAGTCGATACAAAACAGATAGGTTCGCAGGTCGACTAGCTCAAAAAACTTTCTATCTATGGAAGAGACAATGAACTTCAAATGCCCATAGCGACCAGCGTGATTACAATTAGAAAAAATCCTTTTATGGGAGTGATACACATAGGGTTGAGTATATGGAATGCACAAAATTATAAGGAATAAGAAAAATATGCTATAGGAATGAATGCGACATTCACCGGTGGTACTTCCTATTTTTCAGGAATACACAGAGATTGAGCCCGAGGCAGAAAAACTCAGATTTCTCCCAATCTACTGAACCAAATGCTATGAAAATATATAGGCATAAATTAGACACTTATACCTTTCCAATGAGTCATCTTGCACTCAATTTTAAGCTCTAGAGAGAGATCAGCAGCCTCTACAAGATTACTATTGGCAAAGAAGATGATGCAGAGAATTGAAGGAGCAAGACAATGATGGTCACAAGTGTATGTATATTGCTTCCATGTAATGTAACAGTGATTTCAAGTCTTTATATAGACTCTAGGAGTGTTCCACAACTTTTACAAGTTGAATTTGAATTCAAATGAAGGTGGGAATGGTTGTTGGAGGGAATCAATTCACTTTCCTACAATCTAGGAAAAGTGAAGATCTAGTTTGATCTACTTTTAGGTGATTTGATTTGCTTGATTGAATGCAACTTCAACCACCACAAATTCGTGGGATTTGGGCTCTTTCTTTCTACCTTTACATATGTAAAGCTCAAGGCTTTTACAACGGTAAATGAACCATCAAAAATCTCTCAAAAAAATACAATAAATGAGCATATGAAAAAGAACTCTCCAACGGATATTCTTTCGACGCGATAGCCTCTGATGTAGATCAAATCCACCTCAAGCATAGTGTAAGCTTGATGTTCCAACAAATTTATATCAAGGAGAGAGTCCAGGTGTCATCTTGATGCCATATGCATCATTAAGACTTCATGATTTTTTGCATATACATATGTTTCTTCATGTAACAAAGGAAACCTCCTCATGTATTGACACTCAATTAATGTTTCTTTGTAAGGGATTAGACATCACCATGCATAGACATGGTAGGACCTCCCAAGGCCATCATATGAGTAATTTTCTAACTCTCTGAAGCGTTAATCTCATTGAGCTCCAAATCATTTCAAGCCCCATGTAAGTGAATTAGACACTACTCTTAAAAAGACTAAGACCTTCCCTATGGCTTGAACAAAGGACACTCAAAGCCCACTACAAGGCCATGAAGCTCACAAGACAAAGGCTACACCAACAACAAAAGACCCAAGAAAAGAAAAATCCTCAAAAGGTGGCAAATGGTTCCATAAGCACTACCTACCCCATGATGTAAACCCTTGTAAATGTCTAGGGATCCCATATGTCCCTAGATCCCATTAAAAACCACTTGGATCCCAAATGTCCAAGTATATGTCTTGGGATCCCATATGTCCCAAGATCCTAGGGATGCCATATGTCCCACACTTGGATGCCATATGTCCAAGTTATGTCTAAAGATCCCATATGTCCTTAGATCCTAAAAACCAAATGGACTAAGTGATCCCATATGTCACTAGACCCCATGCTAAAAACAAAAGGGTCATCACATGGAGGGGGGGTGTTGAGAGTTCCATGCTCCACCCTTTTGTACAAAGCTAGAATCATTCTCATGCAAGCACATATATCCCACATGCAAGGGAATTCTCCCAAAATCCATATAAGCAAGGCCTCCCTTCACTCCACACAAGCCATTCCACTCTAGCTCATAGCCAAGAGTGCACTTCCACTCCTCATGGAGTCTCAATCCTCATAGAGCATCTCATGTAAGTCATTTCCATTTCCATTTTAATTCATTCATAATGTTTTGTGATCTTTTGTTCCTTCCTCCTTAGCTTGTTTGATGTGTGCATGTGAGTAGAGTAGGAGTAGTCCTTTTTCATTTCAACACCACCGTTGTGTATCTGATTCATTCTTGTTGGAGTTAGTCATCTACGGAAGCACGTGAATAGCACAAGGAAGAAGAAGAAGCTTGGAGCACAACACACAATAGTGAATGTATTACCAATAGAATGTACAAAGATTAGTAGCCCATTAGGGCAATAGGCGTATATACAAGCCGAGGGAAACAAACCTCGAGGGAAAAAAGTGTCCGGCGGTCCTAGAGTGTTCACATACATCACTACCTAAATATATCAACAAATCCCCTCTGGGAATGATGCAGTGAACAAGTAGCTAGCACTCATGTATAAGGAAGTGCCAAGCTATGTGGAAATCACTCCACAAAAGGACATAAGCCCAAAGCTTTGCAAAAAGCTTCAAACTTCTCCCTGGGCAGAGCCTTTGTGAAAAGGCCTGCAATGTTCTCCTGCGTGGGCACATATGCCAAGCTAATCTCCCTAGCAAAGAACCTCTCCCTAACATAATGATATTGCACCTCAATGTGCTTAGTGCGAGCATGGAACACAGGGTTCCTCGCAACATCCAATGCGCTCTGACTGTCAGTGAAGATGGTGGTGGCAGAAGACTGACCGACACCCAAATCAGCCATAAGCCATCTGAACCACACATACTCAACAGTTGTTGTGAAAGCTACCCTATACTCAGCCTCACAACTGGAAGTGGCCACAGTAGGCTACTTCTTGCTCAACCAAGATATACATGAGCTACCAAGCATGAAGCAAAAGACACTAGTAGACACATGAGTGTCATAGCAATGAGCCTAGTCTGAGTCTGAAAAAGCATGCAAATCTGGCAGTAGTGATCCCCCCTTGGGATAAAACAACCCAAGTAGTCGAGTACCACTGAAGTAGCGAAAGATGCGCTTAACCGCCTGCCAATGCTTGACACCTGGGAAATGCATAAACTTGCTCATCTGTGAGACAACAAACTGAATATCTCACCGAGTAATGCATAAGTAAATCAGGTATCCAACAGCCTGCTGATAGAGGATAGCATCAAATGCATCTCTGTCATCATGAAGACTCAATCGTACACCTGTCTCCATAGGAGTGGCAATAGGCTTACAGTCTTCAAGGCCAAAACGCTGCAATAATGTGTCAATATATTTCATTTGACACAAAGCCATTCCACCATCAACTTGCATAAATTGAATTCCCAAATAGTGATGCAAATGCCCCAAATTAGACATCTCAAATGAGGCATGCAAATCAGCCTTAAAATTCGCAATATGCTTCTCAATAGGACTAGTGAGTAGTATGTCATCAACATAGAAAACAATGATCAGAAGCACATCATTAGCACAATTAACATATAAGGTGCTCTCAGTTGGACTTTTCTCAAAACCATGTGCAATCAGATAGGCATGTATCTTCTCATACCATGCAGGTGGTGCTTGCTTTAAACCATATAATGCCTTCTTTGACCTGCACACCTGGTTTTCATGCCCTTTCTGGACAAAGCCACGGGGCTGAGTCCTATTGAGCAGTATGTCATCAACATAGAAAACAATGATCAGAAGCACATCATTAGCACACTTAACATATAAGGTGCTCTCAGTTGGACTTTTCTCAAAACCATGTGCAATCATATAGGCATGTATCTTCTCATACCACGTAGGTGGTGCTTGCTTTAAACCATATAATGCCTTCTTTAACCTGCACACCTCGTTTTCATGCCCTTTCTGGACAAAGCCACGGGGCTGAAAAACATACACTTCTTCATGCAAGTCACCATTCAAAAATGTAGTTCTAATGTCCAACTAATGTACATTCCAACCATGATGGGTTGCAAGTGTATAGATGCTCCAAACAGTAGTCATACGACATCTAGATGCAAAGGTCTCATCAAAATCAATGCCTCTTTCCTATGCATAACTCTTTGCAACAAGCCTAGCCTTATACCTATCAATTGTTCCATCAGGCTTACACTTTAGCTTGTAAAACCACTAAGTGCCAATGGCCTTCTTGTCAGGAGGCAATTCACATAAAGACCAAGTACCATTCTTCATTATAGCATCATATTTAGATTGCATAACAGCCATCCAATATGACAGAGGTGCATCTAATTTGCTATCACGCAAGGTCTGCACTAGCCATATTGGCATAGTTTTTGCCTGCTCAATATAAGCTCTCTCATCAATAAGTGCATCATGTAAATCTGCATCAGAAATGGAATGATCTGCATCATCACATGAAACTTGCAAAGGCTGAGAAGTTGCCTCATTAGGACCAACACTAGATTGTCCACCTGTAAAAAGAGGTAGCAAAGTATCATACGTGTCTTTGGAGCTAACAGATGTCTCCTTAGTACATGAAAGCAATGGCTGAATTTCATCTTCCACAAAACAACATCACGGCTAACCAAAATGCGTTTAGTTTGTGGATGATACAAACGATAGCCTTTACTTTCAGAATTGTACCCAACAAAAATATGTTTTACTACTTTATCATCCATTTTTTTGTGATGTTGTTCAGGCACTAATGCATATGCCAAACAACAAAAAACACATAGATACGCAACAAATGGCTTGCGATCATGCCAAGGCTCATATGGAGTGATAGACTGCATCACTTTAGTGGGACACCTGTTAAGTACATATGCTACACACATGACAGCCTCAAGCCAGAAACATGTGGTAATGCCTGACTCTTGACCATACACCTCACCATCTCCATGAGTGACCTGTTCTTTCATTCAACGACTCCATTTTGTTGAGGTTTATATGGCATTGTACACTGGTGTTTTATCCCACGTTTAGCCAGAAATGCATAAAAATCAGAAGACATGTATTCCCCCCCTCGATCAAAACGGAGGGTGCGCATTTTACATGCTCACATATTTTCAGCTAAAACCAAAAACTGTTTGAAGCACATGAATACTTTGGACTTTGCTTTCAATGGATATACCCATGCATGCCTGGAAAAACCATCAATGAAAGTCACGAAGTAAAGATAATTTCCAAAAGAAGGTGTCTGCATAGGACCACAGACATCACTATGTACAAGCTACAATTTTTTAGTAGCCCGAACTGAACCATCTTTTGGAAATGAGGAACGCTGCATTTTGCCCAAAGTACAGCCTTCACAAACATGTTTTCCAGGTGCCTCATCAAGTTTGGGCAAAGAGGAAACCATTTCAGATTTCTGCAGGCATAGCAAACTAGAAAAATTTAGATGACCAAAGCGTGCATGCCAAAGCTTTGCATCTGACATAGCCTGAGAATCATGTACTTCACATGCAGAATCATTCACAAATATTTCATAGTCTATGAGCTTATACAACCCACGACATAAAATGCCAGAAGCAATAATCACATCGCCATTTGACAAATCGTGAACTGTACACCTGTCATCAACAAATTTCACAACCAAGCCAATCTTGGCTATAGTTGAAAATGATAACAGATTCTTCTTGATCCCTGGCACAAATAAAGCATCTGACAAAGTGAAATAACTACCATCAATAGTAGTCAAAATCATCTTACCAACTCCCATGACAGGATAAGAGGAGTTGTTGGCACATGTGATAGTATTCCCTATAGGGGCAGGCTCGAGTGAAGTGAAGAAACTGCATTGCGAGGTGATATGTTTGGTCGCCCCACTATCAAAGTACCAAACAACTAAGTCTACTACAGACATGCATTGTTCATGAGAAGATGGTTCAAAAGTGCAAACAGTAGTAAACACCCATTCTTCTTCCTGCACAAGATTAGCAGACTCTGTTTTTGGTGTAGAGGCCTCTGCAACAACCATTCTAGCCTCTTTCTTCTTTGCCTCTTTAGCAGCCAATTTTGGACAGTTGTTCATAATATGATCATTTCCTTTACAGTACTTGCAAAAAAAATCTGCTTTTCTCATTTCTTTTCATCTTTGTCTTCCCTTTTCGATTGTGCAGAATTAGCAGATTTCTGCTTACTAGTTGAAGAACTCCATTTTCCTTTGCCCTTCTAACTAGCCAGGAAAGCTTGATTTGCAACATGCATAATGGACCTGTTTTGCCTGGATTGATCTTCCTGCAATAGAACAGAGACTAACTCCTCAAATGACAAGGCATTTGGATTGCCTTACATCATCAAACAAAG
Source organism: Ceratopteris richardii (assembly GCA_020310875.1). Classification (NCBI taxonomy): domain Eukaryota; kingdom Viridiplantae; phylum Streptophyta; class Polypodiopsida; order Polypodiales; family Pteridaceae; genus Ceratopteris; species Ceratopteris richardii. Next base: position 246,034,611 of record CM035406.1, read on the forward strand.
ACTAGAAGCAAAATTGTGATATGAATCAGGAACACCATTCACAACGGTTTGCACAAGTGAGCTATTTGGTATAACTTTATTACCAGAAATCAATTGTTCCTTGGAGTCTTTAATCTTTGTTAGAAAATTGTCCAGAGAATCACCTTCATTCATGTGCTCACTCTCCAACTGTTTTCGGAGATAAGCAACACGAGCCTCATTCCTAGCTTGGTGCAATGTGGTAAGTGTATCCCAAGCATCCTTAGTTGTTCTACAAGAGAGCATGTGAGGAATAATGGAACATTTGACAGACAAAGCTATCAATGCATGTGCATGAGCATCTCTGCCATCCCAACAAATCTGCTCTATAGTAGGTGTAGCAAAAACCGCAACATGAATAGGAATATGCAGAATATCATCATCTTCGACACCTTTTGCATCAGCTTCAGTACCTGCAGTTGTAATAGTTGCAGGTGTGATAGGATGTTTTTCAACACATTGCACAATGTTCCATAGTCCTTTTGCAACCAATACATGTTGCATCATATAAGCCCATAATGGGTAGTTTTTACCATCCAACTTATCCTCAATAGCCAACATAAGAAAATACATCACTGCTTTCAACCATGGTCAGTGACTAAAATACCTTGATGCAGAAAATTGATTGTATCTCAAAAAGTTGAACAGAACTGCCCAGACGAATTCTATTGGACCTATAGAAGACTTTGAGACGCTTATACTGGCAAACCGAAACTGGTATATACCTTTGGCACAAAAAGATGAAATAGCCTACACAAGCACTACGATAGTGCATTCGGAGGCCAAAATGAGTTTGAATCATGATTTTGGCACCACAAGGAAAAGCTGTTTTGATCTCGAAAACACGCTGAGTATGTTCACCAAAATTCGTGTGATTCTAAGATAGCCACCGGAGAGGTGTCGACAACGCCCTAGATGAAGCGGCGACCTACTCAAATACCAATTGTTGGAGTTGATCATCTGCGGAAGCATGCAAACAGCACAAGGAAGAAGAAGAATCTTAGAGCACAACACACAATACTGAATGTATTACCACTAGAATGTACAAAGATTAGTAGCCCATTAGGGCAATAGGCGTATATACAAGCCGGGGGAGAAAACTTCCTAAAGAGGCAAAAAAGTGCCCCGATGGTTCTAGAGTGTTCACACATCACTACCTAAATATATCAACAATTCCAAAAGCATAGTTTGCTTATTTCTTGTACTCTTGTGCATTCTATACACTCAGCATAGTATGGGAGTGCTAAACCAATTCGTGCACTCCCCAAGAAGACCACACATGGATGCAGCTAAGAGAGTACTTAAGTATCTCAAAGGTACAATCAATGAAGGTATATTATATCCTTACTCTTCAGATTTGGGTATCAAAATCTATTGAGATGCAGATTGGGCAGGATCTAAGGATGATAGAAGAAGTACCTCTGGATACTTAGCATTTGTACGTTCAAAGCTAGTGTCATGGAGTTCCAAGAAGCAACCTACAGTTGCTTTATCCTCGACTGAAGCATAGTACAGAGGTTTGAACATAGCAACTCAAGAGGCAATATGGTTAAAAACATTGTATACAAATTTGGGAATTGTAAGTTCCAAACCTCACATATTTTGAGATAATGTAAGTTCCATGCATCTAGCAGCAAACACTATTTTCCATGTGAGAACCAAACACATAGATGTTCATTACCACTTCATCAGAACGAAGCTCATGGAAAAAGGAGATTGACATTTCTTTTGTTCCAACTGAAAAGCAAGTAGCATATATGATGACGAAGGCACTTGATGGAATAAAGCTTTGTAGATTCAAAGCTATGGCAAGTATTCAACCTATTAGAGAATGAAGATTTAAGCATACTTTAGTTTGAGGGGGAGCTGTTGGAACATCAAGTTTACACTATGCCTAAGGTGGATTTTATCTACATCAAAAGCTATCGCAGGGATTAGGTTGAAAGAATATCCGTTGGAGAGTTCTTTTACCTATGCTCATTTATTGTATTTTTTTGAGATATTTTTGATGGTTCATTTTGTTGATATATTTAGGTAGTGATGTGTGTGAACACACTAGGACCGTCGGGGCACTTTTCTCCCTCTTTAGGAGGTTTTTTTCCCCCGGCTTGTATATATGTCTATTGCCCTAATGGGCTACTTATCTTTGTACATTCTCTAGTAATACATTCATTATTGTGTGTTTGTGCTCCAAGCTTCTTCTTCTTCCTTGTGCTGTTCGCGTGCTTCCGCAGACGTCTATCTCCAACAATTGGTATCAGAGCAGGTCGTCGCTTCTTCTAGGGCGCCGTCGACACTCCTCCGTTTGCAGTCTCAGAATCGCACAAATTTTGGTGAGCATACTCAGCGTGTTTCCGAGATCAAAATTCAACTTTTTGAGATACAGTCAATTTTCTGCATCAAGGTATTTTAGTCACCGACCATGGCTGAAAGCAGTGATGTATTCCGTATGTTGGCTGTTGAGGATAAGTTGGATGGTACCAACTACCCATTATGGGCTTATATGATGCAACATGTACTGGTTGCAAAAGGACTGTGGAACATTGTGCAGGGTGTTGAAAGACGTCATGTTACACCTGTAACAACAGGTACTACAAATACAGGTGTTGGAGCTGATGAAGATGGTGTCGAAGATGATATTCCACAGATTCCTGTTCGTGCTGCTGTTTCTGTTGCACCTACTGCAGAGCAGATTCGTTAGGATGGCAGAGATGCCCAGGCACATGCATTAATAGCTTTGTCTGTCAAACATGCCATTATTCCTCAGATACGCTCTTACAGAACAGCTAGGGATGCTTGTGATACACTTACCACTTTGTACCAAGCTAGGAATGAGGCTCGTTTTGCTTACCTCCGAAAACAGTTGGAGAGTGAGCACATGAATGAAGGTGATTCTATGGACAGTTTTCTCACAAAGATCAAAGACCTGAAGGAACAATTGATTTCAGCTGATGAGGTTATACCAGATAGCTCACTTGTGCAGACCATTCTGAATGGTCTTCCTGATTCATATCAGAGTTTTGCCTCTACTATTCGGTTGATGATGAAAGGCAATCCAAATGCCTTGTCATTTGAGGAGTTAGTCTCTGTGCTGTTGCAGGAAGATCAATCCAGGGAAAACAGGTCCATTATGCGTGTTGCAAATCAAGCTTTCCTGGCTAGTCAGAAGGGCAAAGGAAAATGGGGCTCTTCTACTACTAAGCAAAAATCTGCAAATGTTGCACAATCAAAGAACCAGGATAAAGATGAGAAGAAATGAGAAAAGCAGAAATTGTTTTGCAAGTACTGTAAAGGAAATTATCATATCATAAAGAACTGTCCAAAACTGGCTGCTAAAGAGGCAAAGAAGAAAGAGGCTGGAATGGTTGTTGCAGAGGCCTCTACACCAAAAACAGAGTCTGCAAATCTTGTGCAGGAAGAAGAATGGGCGTTTACTACTGTCTGCAGTTTTGACCCATCTTCTCATGATCAGTGCATGTTTGCAGTAGACTCAGATGTTTGGTACTTTGACAGTGGGGCGGCCAAACATATTACCTCGCAGCGCAGTTTCTTCTCTTCACTCGAGCCTGCCCCTACAGGGAATACTGTTACATGTGCCAACAACTCCTCTTATCATGTTATGGGAGTTGGTAAGATCATTTTGACTACTGCTGATGGTAGTTCTTTCACTTTGTCAGATGCTTTATTTGTGTCAGGGATCAAAAAGAACTTGTTATCAATTTCTACATTAGCCAAGATTGGCTTGGTTGTGAAATTTGTTGATGACAGGTGTACAGTTCATGATCTCTCAAATGGCGATGTGATTATTGCTTCTGGCATTCTATGTCGTGGGCTGTATAAGCTCATAGACTATGAAAGATTTGTGAATGATTCGACATGTGCAGTTCATGATTCTCAGGCTATGTCAGATGCAAAGCTTTGGCATGCACGCTTTGGTCATCTGAATTTTGCTAGTTTGCTACGCCTGCAAAAATCAGAAATGGTGTCCTCTTTGCCCAAACTTGAGGCACTTGGAAAACATGTTTGTGAGGACTGTATTTTGGGCAAAATGCAGCGTTCATCCTTTCCAAAAGATGGTTCAGTTCGGGCTACGCAGAAATTGCAGCTTGTACATAGTGATGTCTGTGGTCCTATGCAGACACCCTCTTTTGGAAATTACCTTTACTTCGTGACCTTCATTGATGATTTTTCCAGGCATGCATGGGTATATCCACTCAAAGCAAAGTCCGAAGTGTTCATGTGCTTCAAATAGTTTTTGGTTTTGGCTGAAAATCTGTCAGCATGTAAAATGGGCACCCTCCGTTCTGATCGAGGGGGGGAATATATGTCTTCAGATTTTAATGCATTTCTGGCTGAACGTGGGATAAAACACCAGTGTACAGTGTCGTATACACCTCAACAGAATGGAGTTGCTGAACGAAAGAATAGGTCACTCATGGAGATGGCGAGGTGCATGGTCAAAAGTCAGGCTTTACCACATAGTTTCTGGCTTGAGGCTGTCATGTGTGCAGCATATGTACTGAACAGGTGTCCCACTAAAGCACTGCAGTCTATCACTCCATATGAGGCTTGGCATGACCGCAAGCCATCTGTTGCTCATCTGTGTGTTTTTGGTTGTTTGGCATATGCATTAGCGCCTGAACAACATCGCAGAAAATTGAATGATAAGGCAGTAAAATGTATTTTTGTTGGATACAGCTCTGAAAGTAAAGGCTATTGTTTGTATCATCCACAGACTAAACGCATTCTGGTTAGCCGTGATGTTGTCTTTATGGAAGATGCTATTCAGCCATTGCTCTCATGTACTAAGGAGACATCTGTTAGCTCCAAAGACATGTATGATACGTTGATGCCTCTTTTTACAGGTGGACAGTCTAGTGCTGGTCCTAATGAGGCAACTTCTCAGCCTTTGCAGGTTTCATATGATGATGCATATCATTCCATTTCTGATGCAGATTTACATGATGCACTTGTTGATGACAGAGCTGATATTGAGCAGGCAAAAACTATGCCAAAATGGCTGGTGCAGACTTTGCGTGACAGCAAATTAGATGCACCTTTGTCATATCGTACTCGTTCAGGGTCTCATAGTGCCTCCTTTGCATTAGATTGCTATGTTATGGCTGCGTCTAGTCTCTGTGATGAGAATGAGCCTGTTTCTTTTGATAAAGCACAGAATTCAGAAAATTGGATGGCTGCTATGCAATCTGAATATGATGCTATAATGAAGAATGGTACTTGGTCTTTATGTGACTTGCCTCCTGGCAAGAAGGCCATTGGCACTAAGTGGGTATACAAGCTGAAGCGTAAACCGGATGGTACAGTTGACAGGTATAAGGCTAGGCTTGTTGCAAAGGGTTATGCACAGGAAAGAGGCATTGATTTTCATGAGACCTTTGCACCTACATATCGTATGACTACTATTCGGAGCATCTGTGCACTTGCAGCCCATCATGGTTGGAATGTACACCAGTTGGACATTAAAACTACATTTTTGAATGGTGATTTGCATGAAGAAGTGTATGTTTTTCAGCCCCGTGACTTTGTGCAGAAAGGGCATGAAAACCAGGTTTGCAGGTTAAAGAAGGCATTATATGGTTTAAAGCAAGCACCACGTGCTTGGTATGAGAAGATACATGCCTATCTGGTTGCACATGGTTTTGAGAACAGTCCAACTGAAAGCACCTTATATGGTAAGCGTGCTAATGATGTGCTTCTGATCATTGTTGTCTATGTTGATGACATGCTGCTCACTGGTCCTATTGAGACACATATTGCTAATTTTAAGGCTGATTTGCATGCCTCATTTGAGATGTCTGATTTGGGGCATTTGCATCACTATTTGGGCATTCAGTTTATGCAAGTTGATGGTGGAATGGCTTTGTGTCAAACAAAATATATTGACACATTATTGCAGCGTTTTGGCCTTGAAGACTGTAAGCCTATTGCCACTCCTATGGAGACAAGTTTACAATTGAGTCTTCATGATGCTGGAGATGCATTTGATGCTATTCTCTATCAGCAGGCTGTTGGATGCTTGATTTACTTATGCATTACTCGGCCAGACATTCAGTTTGTTGTCTCACAGATGAGCAGGTTTATGCATTGCCTAGGAGTCATGCATTGGAAGGCGGTTAAGCGCATCTTTCGCTACTTGAGTGGTACTCGGCTACTTGGGTTGTTTTATCCCAAGGGGGGATCACTACCGTCAGATTTGCATGCTTTTTCTGACTCAGATTGGGCTGGTTGCTATGACACTCGTGTATATTTTGGTTGAGCAAGAAGCAGCCTACTGTGGCCACTTCTAGTTGTGAGGCTGAGTATAGGGCAGCTTTCACAGCGACTGTTGAGTGTGTGTGGCTCAGACGCCTTATGGCTGATTTGGGTGTTGGTCAGTCTTCTGCCACCACCATCTTCACTGACAGTCAGAGCGCATTGGCAGTTGCGAGAAACCCTGTGTTCCATGCTCGCACTAAGCACATTGAGGTGCATTATCACTATGTCAGGGAGAGGTTCTCTGCTGGGGAGATCAGCTTGGCATATGTGCCCACGCAGGAGAACATTGCATACCTTTTCACGAAGGCTCTGCCTAGGGAGAAGTTTGAAGCTTTCCGCAAAGATTTGGGCTTACTTCCTTTTGTGGAGTGATTTCCACATAGCTTGGCACTTCCTTATACATGAGTGCCAACTCCTTGTTCACCGCATCACTCCCAGGGGGGATTTGTTGATATATTTAGGTAGTGATGTGTGTGAACACACTAGGACCGCCGGGGCACTTTTTTCCCTGTTTAGGAGGTTTTTTTCCCCCGGCTTGTATATATGTCTAGACCTAATGGGCTACTTATCTTTGTATATTCTCTAGTAATACATTCATTATTGTGTGTTTGTGCTCCAAGCTTCTTCTTCTTCCTTGTGTTGTTCGCGTGCTTCCGCAGACGTCTATCTCCAACACATTTACCCTTGTAAAATCCTAGAGCTTTACACATGTAAAAGGATAAAGAGAGAACCCAACTTCCATGAATTTTTGGTGGTTGAGTTGCAATCAAATCAATCAATCACCTAAAATTAGATCAAACTAGATCTCCACTTTTCCTAGATTATAGGAAAGTGAATTGATTCCCTCCAACAACTCTTACCACATTCATTTGAATTCAAAATAAACTTGTAGAAGTTGTGGAGCACTTGAAAAGTCTATATAAAGACTTCAAAACACTTATACAATACATGGAAGCAATATACATACACGTGACCATCATTGTCTTACTCCTTCATTTTTTTGCATCATGTTCATCAACAATAGTAAGCTTGCAGAGGCTACTGCTCTCTCTAAATAGCTCCAAATTGGATGATAGATAATGCATTGGAAAGATGTTAGTATCTAGTTTATCTCCATAAATTTTCATAGCATTTGGTTTAGTAAATTGGGAGAAATCTTAGTTCTTCTGTCTCATGGTCAAACTTTGCATATTCCTGAAAAATAAGAGGTACCACCGTTGAGTTTTTTGTTCACTCCAAAAGCATATTTTGCTTATTTATTGTACTCTTGTGCATTTTATACACTCAGCCTGATGTGTATCGCTCCCATAAAAGGATTTTTCCTAATTGTAATTAGGCTAGTCGCTATGAGCATTTGAATTTCATTGTCTCATCCATAGATACTAAGTTTTTTGAGCTAGTCCATGCACAACCCTATCTGTTTTGTATTGACTCTTTCTCCCTGATGCTCCAAAGTACATAGTGCATTTTATTGCACTTATCACATGTCGGTTGGCTGGACCAAACTTAATCGCTTAGAAACTCACTTTTCTACCTCCTACAAGCTTCTCCAAGTTCTTTCATCCAAGTCTTGTATATGCCCTATCATGCTATCGCTTAAGTTTTGGGATAGAATGAATATGACTCTCCTATCTCTTTCTATCCATTCTTCAAGTGCCTTCACCTATCCTTGAAGTGTTGAATCATGTACATGAGGCATTGGTTCCTTGCCACTCACTAGTCCCCACAATCCTTTGCCCCTAAAGTAGTTCCTAACTCTAAACTTCCATCGTTGATAATTTCCTTTCTCTAACATTTCTATTTATGCATTATACTAAGCCATATTAAGCTCTAAGATGCTTCTCTTGCTCCTCCCCAAGTTTTTGTATGGTTTAGAAATGTGGATGTTATCTATTGATAACTTCTTCCTTGCTAACCTTCGACTAGTTGAGATATCAATTGACGTAGCCTCCTTTTGATGTCTTCTTGCTTTGATAAGTCCTCCTTGTGCTTCCATGAGTTGTCTTTATCCCTTCAAGTCTTCAATATGATTTCCATTGATGTTTCCAAGCCTTTGATTGAATTTCTCTAATACCACTGATAGGGGATGATTCTTACACCCCAATTCAACAATGGAAGATGGGTGCCCTCCACTAGGCCCACATGTAATGCTATATGCTCACTCTTTAGGAGGTTTCTCTCACCTTGTATAGACAATTAAAATGAAACTTTGCGAAATTAGAATAGATTATAAGAAATATCCAAAAAGCTTTGAATCATGCAAAATGGATGCTCAAGGTGGGAGAACCATTCAGTGCAATAAAGGCTTGCTGTTTTCAACACTCTTTGCCTATGTGTAGAGATATAGCTTCACAAACTTGTCAATTTCTCAAAACTCACTCGGTAAAATAACTTGAAACTTTTGCCAACTTTAGGGCACTACATGAAAGACCAAATGAACCTTAAAATCAATGAAAATGAGTACAATGAGAGAGCAAACAATGATATGCAATCTGGTACAATTAGATTTGTGAAAGCCTAACTACACCTTGATAGAGAGAATCAAAATCATGAGAAAATGAGATAAGCAAGCAAGGGGGCTGGTTGATGGAGTTTAGGACTTGACTAAACTAAGTGGGAAACTCAAAAAAGGCATAAAAATAAAGAAACAAAGATGGAATGGTGCTTATATAGAGCTTTTACAACTCCTACAATCTAGCTGACCACCCACCAATCAGAGTAGGTGCACTTTTTGGTTGAAGATTGAATTTATTTTGATGGAGCTTCTAAATTGATTCCATGAATTTGGGTCCTTATTTTTTATTGATCCACTCACAAAGTTTGTGGATGATTGCTTTTCCATGGTTGAGTCTTCATTTTCAACACTCCACTCAGGACTCAATGCCTACGTTCTTCATTCCAATGCATGTCTTGAAGTGTTGTAGCTTTACTCCATCCAAAGTTTTGGAAAACATATCTACATATTGGTCCTTTGTATTGACATGCTCCACCTTTACATCCTTTGACATGATCTTCTCTCTAATAAAGTGGTAATGCCCTTCTATATTCTTCGAACTTGCATGGAACACCCGATTTTGAGCCAAGCATATGCTAGTTATGTTGTCACAAAAAATAGGTACTTGCTTAACCTATAAATCCACTAGTTATGTTGCATGATAAGATATCCCCTAGTGCTCCACTTGTCACCCTTTGAACCTGCCCAATCTGCATCACAATAAGCTTGTACATGTAATTCATCATCACATGGTACTTGCTAGTTATGTTGCATGATAACATATCCACTAGTGCTCCACTTGTCACCCTTTGAACCTGCCCAATCTGCATCACAATAATCTTGTACATGTAATCTAATCAAATGGATAATATATCCCTTCAATCACTGATCCTTTGACATACCTAAGTATCCTTTTGGCTACAACAAGATGAGGTACTCTCATTGCCTGATGAAATTGAGATAACACTCCAACTACATGCGCAATAGTAGCACACAAGAGAGAACCAATTATTGACCTATACATGGTCACATCCTTCACTTCTTTAACTTTGTGAGAATTGAGTTTAACATTTACTCCTAATGAATTCAAAATGGGCTTGCAATGACACAAGGAAAACTTCTCCAAAAGATCTAGAATGTATTTCCAATCAATGAATCGATCAATCACCTAAAAGTAGATAAAATTAGATCGTCACTTTTCCTATATATAGGAAAGTGAATTGGTTCTCTTCAGAAACTAATACTACCTTTATTTGAATTCAAAATCCACTTGTAGACGTTGTGGAGCACTTCAAGAATCTATATAAAGACTTCAAATCACTTGTACATTACATGGAAACAATATACATACACTTTTGGCCATCATTATCTTGCTCCTTCATATCTTTGCATCATCTTCTTCAACAACATTGAACTTGCAGAGAATGATGCAACATTCATTGGAAAGATATTAGTCTCTAGTTTAGGTATACAAATTTTCAAAGCATTTGGTTTAGTAGATTTGGGGAAAACATAGTTTTTCTATCTCAGGGTCTATCTCTGTGCAGCCCTCAAAAATAGGAGGTACCATTGTTGGGTGTCAAGTTCATTTCAGAGGCATATTTTGCTTATTACTTGTAGTCTTGTGCATTTTATACACTCGACCCTATGTGTATCATTCCTCCAAAAATATTTCTTTAAATTGTAATCATGCTGGCTGCTATGAGCATTTGAAGTTGATTGTTTCATCCAAAGATAGCAAATTTTTTGAGCTAGTCAATGTGCAAAGCTATATGTTTTGTATCGACTATTTATCTTTGATGATCCAAAGCACATAGTGGGTTTTATCGCACTTATCACATTCCTATAAGGTATATTTGAGTCTGCAGAAACTCAAGGGCTGGTCCTATGCTGGTTGGTTGGATCGAACTTTGTCACTTTGCAACTCACTTTTCTACCTCCTACAAGCTTCTCCAAGTTCTTTCAATGAAGACTACCTCTTCAAGCTCTCCATTTAGGAAAGCATTCTTCACATCTAATTGATATAGCTTCCAACCTTTTGAGGCTAAATTGCAATCAAAATCCTTATGATAGAAATTTTAGCTACTAGATTGAATGTTTCCTCAAAGTCTATGCCATAGGTTTGAGCAAAACCTTTGGCAAACAACCTCATTTTATACCTAGAGATTCTCCCATCCGCATACCTCTTTACCTTGTACACACATTTGTTGCCAATGACTTTCATGTCCTTTGTTCTTGGCATCAATGAACAAGTATCATTTTCTTCAAGTGTCTTTACTTCCTCCTCCATGGATTCAACCCATTCCCTATGTTTATTTGCCTCTTCAAAAAATTTAGGTTCTTCACAAGCTATAACTTCACTCATGTAGGCATAGTGTCTTGCAATGAATGAATCATAAGTTAATCTTTGAACACAGTTTTTAACCCTATTGGATGAACTTACCTCAACACAAGGTGGTGGGAATCTCCTCCTCCTTGGTTTAGATGCTTTAAATCCTAGAGTTTCTCATTTCTCCACATCTTTTTCACTTGTAAATTCCATGTCTACCTATCTATGGTCTTCATTATTTGCCTTTTCCTTTCCATTGCTACTTTCTTCACTTGAGTGAGTGTCATTCCTTATCCTTCCTTGCCAAGGTGATGTAGTACTCTCCTCTCTTTTTTTTTCTTGAATCGTTTGTACTAATCATCTCGATGCTTTGTTGTTGCTCTTTGAACTTCTTCTCGGCTTAATATGCATTGTCAACCTGTAATACATATTTGCTACCATACCTACTGGAACATCAAACTTACACTATGCTTGATGTGGGTTTGATCTACATCAAAAACGATCACTTGGATTACGACAAAAGAACATACGTTGGAGGGTTCTTTTACCTATGCTCATTTATTGTATTTTTTTGAGAGATTTTTTATGGTTCATTTAGTGTTGTAAAAGCCTTGAGCTTTACACATGTAAAAATAGAAAAAGAGACCCCAAATTCCAAGAATTTGTGGTGGTTGAGTTGTAATCAATCAAGAAATCAATCACCTAAAAGTAGATCAAACTAAATCTTCACTTTTCCTAGATTGTAGCAAAGTGAATTGATTCCCTCCAACAACCATTCCCACCTTCATTTGAATTCAAAATCCACTTGTAGAAGTTGTGGAGCACTTGTAGAGTCTATATAAAGACTTGAAATCACTTGTACAATACATGGAAGCAATATACATACACTTGTGACCATCATTGTCTTGCTCCTTCAATTTTTTGCATCATCTTCTTCGCCAATAGTAATCTTGCAGAGGCTGCTGCTCTCTCTCCGGAGCTCTAAATTTAATGAGAGATGGGTCATTGAAAGTTATTAATGTACAGTTTATGGCTATAAACTTTCATAATATTTGGCTCATTAGATTGGGAGAAATCTCAGTTTTTTTGTCTCTCAATCAATCTCTGTGTATTCCTGAAAAATAGGAGGTACCACCGTTGAGTGTCTGATTCATTCCTATAGCATATTTTGCTTAGTCCTTATACTTTTCTGCATTATATACATTGAACCCTATATATATATCACTCCCATAAAAGGATTTTTTCTAATTGTAATCATGTTGCTTGCTATGGGCATTTGAAGTTCATTGTCTCTTTCATAGATAGTAAGTTTTTTGAGCTAGTCGACGCACGAACCTATCTGTTTTGTATCGACTCCTTCTCCTTGATGCTCCAAAGTAGATAGTGCATTTCTTTGCACCTATCGCATGCCTATAAGGTCTATTTGAGTCTCTATAAGCTCAAGGTATGGTCTTGTGCCGGTTGGTTGGACCAAACTTCATCGCTTCAAAACGTACTTTTCTACCTCCTACAAGCTTATCCAAGTTCTTTTAGTGGTATCAGAGCTAGATCAAGATGGATGACGGATTTCCCTCAATGATCAAGAAGCTTGATTGACACAACTAGGCAGCTTGGTAAATCAAAATGGAGGCCTATTTGCAAGGAAGAAATCTTTATGGAATTGTAGCAGGTGATGAAGCTATGCCTATTCCAAGATCCAAAGGAGGACCTACACAAGAGGAGATAGATAAGTTCACACTTTGGTGCACAAGGGATGCTCAAGCAAGATCATACATACTGAACTCTATCTCTGACTTTCTATTACCACATATTAGAGGATGCAAAACATCCAAGAGACTTGGGATGCCCTCGAGACTTTCTTTTCTGCTAGTACCAAAGCAAGAAATAATCATCTTTGGAACGATTTCAAAAAAAATGAAGAAGACACCTAAACAAACCATCACAGAGTTTGTTACCAAGGTCAAGGAGGTTGCGGATCAATTAGCATCCATTGAAGAGCTGGCTGAAGAAGAGGCTATCATGAGGAAAATTCTCAATCGTATTTGAAGTGAAAAGCAATGGCAATCCTTCACGACGGCTTATGATCTCATCATGGATGTGCAAACTCCAGACTTCAACATCTTTCTTGGATGACTCTTCAATCAAGAGGCCAACAATAGCATAAAGCAAGGTAACTCCTATCATGGTAATTCAACTAGTTCTCTATATGCAGATAAGAAGGATAAGAAGCAGAAAGGCAAGAAGAAGGAAGAAGATGAAGAAGAGACTTCCCAAGCCAACTTCGCAAGCAAAAGCAAGTGGAATGGGAAGAAGAAAGGACCAAAGAAAGACAAAGCCGAGGTCAAAATGTTCAACCTTGTGCCATATGCGATAAGACCAACAACACCACTTCGAATTGTTGGTTCAATGGGAAGACCCAAAAAGGAAGTGGAAGAGGTGGATATGGCAGCAATAGAGGGAGAGGTGGACACAACTTCAACAATAACAATAGAGGCTATAATAGAAGGGACTACAACAATTATTTAGGAGATCAACCAAATGAAGACTTATTGCTTCTCATGAATCTAAGCCACAAAGAAGGTAAAGAAGATGATGATTTGTTCTACATAGATTCAGGATGTTCGAATCATGTTGCAGGCAACATTGCTCTTCTATCTGATTTGGAAAGTCCAAAGCATAGACATGAAGTGCAAACAGGGGATGACACAAAACACAATGTGGAGAAGATTGGTAATGCCAAAGCTTCCAATGGCAAGACAAACATTCTGAGTAAGATTCTCTATGTACCCACTATCACTAAAAACCTAATAAGTGTAGGCCAAATAGTTGAAAAAGGCTTGCAAGTTAGGTTCACCTACCATGGAGCTTTTGTGGAAGATCCATGTCAAGGCTTCAAGAAGATAGCCAGAGGTGGGAAGCATGGTAGGCTCTTTACTTTTGAAGTAGGAGAAACCAGGAACATAGTTGTTGGTGACACAACATATATTTCTCGGATCCACTATTTTTCATCATCAGTTGTACCTTTTTCTACCTTTCATTTAGTTTAATAAGCACTTTTGTATAGGTGTGTGTGAGTGCCACACTAGAGAATAAGTGGGATTCATTCTCCTTTCAGTTTACAAATTCCACATAGCATGCATTTTACCCATTTTTGTATATAAAGAGGTCACTACCTCTCATTTGAGGGGAACATTCTTAGAAGTAACAAGATCATGCTAGTTTGTAGAATGCCTGGAGAGCTCTTGTTGTCATTATGTTGTGTTTTTGTATTTTTTCCTTCTTGCCTTATGCTTGTGACGTGTTAGTTCATTGATTAGTGACGTGATTATGCATGCAATTAAGTGTGTGTATCGTTAACGATGCTTTCTTCTTCTTTCATGCATAGTTTAGTCGGTAATCTCGTGCTAACGAAGCACCATCGCGTTTGTTAAATTCTCGTATGCAACATTTGGGTCTCATGAGATGCTCCTCTGATTGACAAGTATGAGTTGTGATGCTACAACATCAATAACTTTTGGCGCCGTTGTCGAGGAGTGTTCTCTTGTCACGTACGTGATGGTTTTTGGCATGAAAGAGACCTGTATGCAACTTCTCATGAAGATTTTTGAGTTCTTCATTTCAATACGCTCTTGTGAGCATTTGCGGCTTGCAAGATTTACAATAACTTGTATGGGATGAGCTATTTGTGATGGTAGGAATCTCCTCTTTGGATGATTAACCACTCACATGTAGTGATCCATCAAGTTACCAAAATGATAAAACTAGTAGATTAGATTCTTTTGTACATATAATTATTGTATTTTAAGTTTTTTCTTGATCTTGTGTGAATAAACGTTTTTTTAGGGGTTCACCAACAGAAACAATGGAGTGTTGGCATTGGAAATTGTCAACAAACTTGGAACAAGGGAGGCACACAATAGGAAATTGGTAAATAGAAGAAACAAAAGGTATGTTTCTATACTATTCAAGTGCATGCACAAGATTTTTTGGGCTAGTATGACAAAGAAACATCCCAAAGCCGTGCCTATGAAAGTCCTCATCTTAATCTTATCCAAAAGAGTCTCCTTGCCACCTTGTGTGTTCACGTTGCTATAGTAGACCTGTCCAAATGTAAGGAGAAAGTGAGGTACCACGGAAAGGAAAAGCTGCAGCTCATGGTAACAGCGAGAAAATAAAGAGTAGAATAGTTTTTCTTTCTCATGGTGTTTGAAGAATGGTAGCCCGAAGGAAGTGGGAGCGTAGCAGTAAGCCAATCTTGGCAGAATCAAATGCTAACCCAACACTCAAGAAGTCGACAAATGCTATGAGCACCAGAAGATATAGAAGGGAGCATTGCGTTCCAAAAGAAAAAAAAAAGGGGGGAAGATAGCTATATGTGCATTGCTGGGTGCCCCATACGAACTAACGATGCAATGGTTTGCTCTGTAATAGGGATACATCGGTCCTTCTGTTGATTGCTAAGCTTTGACTAGCCTTGAAACATCCGATTCAATGTTGCTTCGCTAGCCAAGGAAGAAAGAGTGTCCTATTCTTCCTGATGCACAAGACAATTAGGTAACATTAAGTGCAGCAACACTAAAAGAGATGTTGAGAATCCACAGGTGCTTCTTTTTGGACATGCTTAGGGAATAGGGTAGCGCTGAGATATGAGTAAAATGGCTGGTTGTTTACAATCACATTGCTATTGCATGCATATTAAGAAATCCGGAAACTGGAGGAGGCCCTTCAGAAGTTTGAAGAAGCCAAATGGATAGCACTGGACCACTTTGGTCGTGAAGATGGATACACTAGTGCAAAACCTTGTGATGGGTATAGTCCCAAATCGTCCGATAGTTTTGACATTATTCTTTAGGAGCTAGCTTATTTTTTTATTCAAAACAACCATGTGAAGATAGAAAAGGATGTGTGTTGTTTCGGGTGTAAAGAATGGAGTGTAGGAAGTTGAGGATGATAACTTGGGGAAGAAAGAGAGACTAGTAACAAGAATGGATGCACGTAAAATAGATACAGCATGTGAGGGGCATGAAACGGTCGAAACAGCTGAGACTTACAGGCCATGGCAAGCCCGCTTGAAAGGTCTGGATTCAAGCATGTTCCTCTCGACCCCATGGTGTTGAAGAAGGCAAGGGACATAGATGATGACGCCAAGTGGATGCAGATGGGATGGAAGGGCCGCATAATGGAGGCTCATTCAGCATGGAAGCCCCTAACTTCTATTGCCTAACTTACCGTCAGCCCAATCTTTTGGCTGCTTAATGACTAATGAAAGGTCTGTGTCTGCAATGAGGAGAAATATTATTCCTGTATAACACGCCTATCTCATACAAGCTCAAAATTGGGAACGGTTTTCTTGTTATTTGTTATTCCCTGGCATGTGAAGGATGTTGTTACATACTGCAAAGGTTCATGGATCTTCTTTACTATACTGCCACGAATTGTGCTTGATTTTTGCACCCTTCAGCCACTTTTTGTCGTGATTCTCTACAGTTAGCTAATTGCTATTGTGTAGAATAGGCTATGCGGATATAAATGTATGGACGCAAGCTATATGAAGATTAATGAAAACACTAGAAAAAAAAGGGGCTATTACATGCATGTTTCAACATTATGCTGGTATTCATTTTCTTAATGTAAGGTAAAACTCTTCGTCTCATGTATTGTTTAGACAAGTTCATCTAAGTGTGTTCAAAAATGGAGTTTCAAGCATCCACTAATTGAAGGATAGAGCTTCTATTTGTGGACAGGTTCAGTTTGAGCTTCAGATTGGATGGAGGAGACTGAGAACATGAAAAAAGAAATGAACCAAAGGGTAAGGCAAATTATCCAATACAAAAGCATTTGTCAAGCAGGCCAATGACCAGAATTTCAATGAGAAGGAAGGAACTGATATATTATGGAGGCATCACCAGCTACATGGCTAAATATAGAATACCTCCATCATTGTACTATAAGGATATTCACAAGCCCAATGCTAACACACTCGAGAAGCTTAGGGCTAATCATACTCAGGTGCTATCAAGTGTGGACTAAATGTTCCTGATGCAATGGAGACCAGACTAAAAGGAGAGCATGGAACTTCAGTAACAAGACCAAAAAGAGGATTCCTATTAGTGTACACTCTCGGGCACTCGTTCTTGAATGGAATGGCAATGTTTCAACAAATGAGTTCGAGAGTGGGCAAGGCCGACGTCCATTGAGTGTGCAAAACTGCACATGGTCGAGGAAAGAGAGAGGTTGAAGTAAGAGATTGGGATGGCATTCTAAATCTGGGGTTTCCATGGTATGGATGACTCTGTGTCTCAACATTGGAAAGAGATGGAACATGTTTTACATGACAGTCAGAGGGTTCCATTGCTGGGTAATAAGAATCCATCCTTGTTGGGTAAAAAGTTCTGTGAAAACTATGAAAGAGCTATTGAGTTATGATTCAAATGTCTTTTTTGTATGTCGAAGGGCTAACAAGACTCGTGTGATGCCAGACTCCTTTGACAGGTAATGACAATGAAAGAGAGGTACCCACAAGTGAATCCTATCATTTGTGTGGGGATGTTGCTTCGTTAGATTATGGAGGATGTCTCACCTAGTATCCCACCATGAATCCGCTGGTACTATCCCACCATGAATCCGCTGGTACCTTAGCTGGAGGATAGTGATGGACTGGAAACCTTCAATTGACCCTCTGTTCCTCTGGAGGAAAATAAGAATTAGCTCTGAACTAGATTGCAATCACCTGCATCTATGAGATTGGTGATGAGCGTGCCAATGATATCTAGAAGAAGCCTTTGTATGAATGGTCAAGATGTGTGAGTGTATGATTTGAATAGGTTACTGGGGCAGTTGAGGTCTAAGATATATGATGAATCATGGTAGATAAAGGATTATTTCCCAACTTAGGGGCACTCAGCGAAGTTGGAGTTGTTGTGGAGCTTCAGGTGCAATCAAATCACCAGCCCCATGTCACCACTATTGCAGAGTGCTTAGTAAGGAGCTCACTGTTGTGACAACAGTCACTAGTGGAGATGCCCAATTAGCGCACTTGGACATATTAGATTGTCCAGGTGCAAGCGATTCAAAGGCTTAAAGGGCGCTAGAAAGCGATCTGTTTGGCGATTTTTCAGTCATATGCACTAAGCGGTGGATCTAGAATATTCTTCTGCTGAACTTAGATATTAGAAGCAATGAATCATATGCTGATATAAGATCGGATTTTGGGCTTAGCTATGCTCGTATGCATGAGTTGTTAATAAGGTTGACCGAGGCCACTGGCTGCTCGAATAAATGAGCATAAGGATGTTATATGTATGGCTCTAAAAACTCCTTGCTTTTACGTTTTGATTAAACAAAGTACGATGCTTGGAGTTAACAAAACCCACCTTTTTCATTTCTCACGCTTAGAAGGATAGTCACTATACATGAAATTTTGTTCTAAGTGAGATAAAAAGAACTATTATAAAATTTACGTCATGGGGAGGTACTTTTGCATTGGAGCAATTGACATGATTTTGGTTTAACAATTGTTAATATTCAATATATCAATGACCATGGAAAAATGGTTTGAGGATTATTGAATTGATTAAGAATATCTTGGCCTTACATTCTCCTTGCGCAAAGTTCACTTTTGGGAATGGCTTATGTCAACACAACAATGAATTTGTATTATCTGTGTCATAAAAAAACAATATGTTATCATGTCTTGTCGGTTGTTTGACCTCTCCAAGTTTGTACCATAATGTAAATAGTTCACAACTTCATTATTTTTCAGTTAGTGATGGGAGTATATGATTTTGGGTTGATTTTTCCACAAAGAAGAAGATGGAAGGAGAAAGGTTGGGGAAGGTGAATGGAGGTGGTATGAGTGAAAATGAAGGTGAAATCAAACCAAAAAGTTGAGAAAAATCAAAAAAAGCTACTTACCAATCACTCCAATTACTCTTCTCTCATATGCTCATCCCTTGTGTAGGTCTCCCTGGAAATGGTGCAAGGTGTTCCCTCATGGAATAATGCTGAGCACCAACATTGATGAAGATCCAACCTCAAATCATCAACCAAGAAGATGTGAGGGTGATATGAAGATCATGAGCAAGTGATGCATGCAAGTGTTCTTGTGAGAAGCAAGAAGATGCACAGACACACATGCATGCAAGGAAGAAGAAATAGAGTGGAACAATAGAGTTTATTCATTAAAGAGCGTACAAATTACAAGATCAATTTCATATCTAGTGTTTGTCATAGCTAAAAAATAAGCTCTGAGGCTAGTTTCGAGGCTCAAATCAGATCCAAAAATTATGAAAATGGGTATGCCTATTCTATTTAAGCTCTGCAAGCTTGAGGAATCTTTGGCATGGAAAAAATGGAGCTTCAATTTACAAAATTGAGTATTTTGAAAAGTGCTTGATAAAGATCACCGTTTTGGAAGAAACTATGGTTTTTGATAATGAGAACTATGGGGCTTCTTCACATGGTGCCTCTTCTATAGTTGGATATGTGCAATAGAAACAAAGTAGTTGGGAAAATTATCTACATTGAAAACTTACCTAGAAATATCATCGATTAATCGATGGCAACACAAGAAGGGGGTCAAGCAAAGAATGCAAACTAGGGTCCTTCATATTTTTTTTTCTCATTCTACCACCTCTTGGTGCTCCCCCTATTATGCTAAGAGATTTACACCCTCCTCCTTAGGTCCCAGTTGAGCAACCAAACTTGTTGCCCATTAACCCAATCCCCATTGTAGATGAGTCTAACTCCAACAATTGGTAGCAGAGCACGTCGCTGCTTCATCTAGGGCTTCATTGACACCTCTTCGGTCACAGTCTCAAAATTGCACAAAATTTGGTGAGCATACTCTGAATGATTAAGAGATCAAAACGGATTCAGTCTATGGTATCAAAATTACGATCTGAGCTGCTTTCGGCCTCCGAATGCACTATTGCAGCACTTATGCAGGCTATTTCATCTTTTTGTGCCAAAGATATATACATGTTTTGGTTTTCTAATATAAGCCGCTCAAAGTCTGCTATAGGTTTAGCAGAACTCATCAAGGTAGTTATGTTCAACTTTTTCAGATACAATCATTTTTTTGCATCAGGGTATTTTAGTCAGTGTCCATGGCTGAAAGCAGTGATGTATTTCATGTGTTGGTTGTTGAGGATAAGTTGGATGGTACCAATTACCCATTATGGCCTTATATGATGCGTCATGTATTGGTCACAAAAGGACTTTGGAATATGGTGCAGGGTGTTGAAAAAATGTCCTATTACACCTACAAATACAGGTACTGAAGTTCATGCAGATGGCATCGAAGATGGTGATATTCTACAGATTCTTGTTCATGTTGTGGTTCCTATTACCCCTACTATAGAGAAAATTCGTTAGGATGGCATAGATGCTCAAGCACATCCGTTGATAGCCTTGTCTGTCAAACGTGCCATTATTCCTCACATTCCTTCTTGCAAACCAGTTAAGGATGCTTGGGATACACTTACCACATTGTACCAGGCTAGGAATGAGGCTCGCGTTGCTTACCTCCGAAAACAATTGGAGAGTGAGCATATGAATGAAGGTGATTCTATGGACAGTTTTTAACAAAGATCAAAGATTCGAAGGAATAGTTAATTTCTACAGATGAAGTCTTGCCTGACAATTCACTTCTGTAGACTATTCTGAATGGTCTTCCTAATTCATACCAGAGTTTTGCTTCTACTCTTCATTTGATGATGAAAGGCAGTCCAAATGCCTTATCATTTGAGGAGTTAGTCTCTGTTCTATTGCAAGAAGATCAGTCTAGGCAGAACAGGCCCATTATGCATGTTGCAGATCAAGCTTTCCTGGCTAGTCAGAAGGGCAAAGGTAAATGGAGCTCTTCTAGTAGTAAGCAAAAATGTGCTAATTCTTCACCATCAAAGAAGAATGACAGAGACAACAAGAAAACACAAAAGCAGAAACTCTTTTGCAAGTATTATAAAGCAAATGATCATGTCATAAAGAATTATCCAAAACTGACTGCAAAAGAGGCAAAGAAAAAAGAGGTTGGAATCATTGTTGCAGAGGCCTCTACATCGAAAATAGATTCTACTAATCTTGTGTAGAATGAAGAATGGGTGTTTACTACTGTTTGCAGTTTTGACCCATCTTCTCATGAGCATTGTATATCTGCAGTAGACTCACATGTTTGGTACTTTGATAGTGGGGCAACCAAACATATTACCTTGTAGCAGAATTCCTTCACTTCACTTGAGTCTGTCCCTA
This sequence comes from Ceratopteris richardii, assembly GCA_020310875.1. Lineage (NCBI taxonomy): Eukaryota > Viridiplantae > Streptophyta > Polypodiopsida > Polypodiales > Pteridaceae > Ceratopteris > Ceratopteris richardii. The sequence continues at coordinate 246,055,976 of CM035406.1, forward strand.
TAGGGAATATTATCAAATGTGCCAAAAGCTCCTCTTATCCTGTCATGGGAGTTGATAAGATCATTTTGACTACTAGTGATGGTAGTTCTTTTACATTATCAGATGCTTTATTCATGCCAAGGATCAAGAAAAATCTGTTGTCAGTTTCTGCATTAGCCAAGATTGGCTTGGTTGTGAAATTTATTGATGATAGATGTACAGTTCATGATCTGTCAAATGGCGATGTGATTATTGCTTATGGCATCTTATGTCATGGGTTGTATAAGCTCATAGATTATGAAAAATCTATGAGTGATTCAGCATGTGTAGTACATGATTCTCAGGCTATGTCAAATGCAAAGCTTTGGCATGCATGCTTTGGTCATCTGAATTTTCCTAGTTTGCTATGCCTTCAGAAATCTGAAATGGTGTACTCTTTGCCCAAACTTGAGGCACCCGGTAAAGATGTCTATAAAGGCTCTATTTTGGGCAAAATGCAGCATTCCTCCTTTCCAAAAGATGGTTAAGTTCGAGCTACTCAGAAATTGCAGCTTGTTTAGAGTGATGGCTATGGTCCTATGCAGACACCCTCTTTTGGAAACTATCTTTACTTTGTGACTTTCGTTGATTATTTTTTCAGGCATCCAGGGGCATATCCATTGAAAGCAAAGTCCAAAGTGTTTATGTGCTTCAAACAGTTTTTGGTTTTGGTTGAAAATCTTTCAGCACGTAAAATGGGCACCCTCCGTTCTGGTCGGGGGGAGTGGGGGGGGGGGTATATGTCTTTTGACTTTAATGCATTTTTGGCTAAGCGTGGGATGAAACATCAGTGTACAGTGTTGTATACACCTCAACAAAATGGAGTTGCTGAACGGAAGAACAAGTCACTCATGGTGATGGCGAGGCGTATGGTCAAGAGTCAGGCTTTACCACATAGTTTCTCGCTTGAGGCTGTTATATGTGCAGCATATGTACTTAACAGGTGTCCCACTAAAGCATTGAAGAATTTCACTCCATATGAGGCTTGGCATGGTCGCAAGCCATCTGTTGCTCACTTGCGTATTTTTTGTTGTCTAGCATATGCATTAGTGCCTGAATAGCAATGCAAGAAATTCGATGATAAAGCAGTGAAATGTATTTTTGTTGGTTACAACACTGAAAGCAAAGGATATCGTCTATATCATCCACAGACTAAACACATTTTGGTTAGCCATGATCTTGTTTTTGTGCAAGATGCTATTCAGCCATTACTTTCATGTACTAAGGAGACATTTGTTAGCTCCAAAGACATGTATGATACTTTGCTTCTTCTTTTTACAAGTGGATAGTCTAGTGCTGATCCTAATGAGGAAACTTCTCAGCCTTTGCAGGTTTCATGTGATGATGCAGATCATTCCATTTCTCATGCAGATTTACATGATGCACTTGTTGATGAGAGAGTTGATATTGAGGAGGAAAAAGCTATGCCAAAATGGCTAGTGCAGACTTTGTAAGATAGCAAATTAGATGCACCTTTGTCATATCATACTCGATCAGACTCTCATAGTGCCTCTTTTGCATCAAATTGCTATGCTATGGCTGCCTCTAGTCTCTGTGATGAGAATTAATCTGTTTTGATTGATGAAGCACAAAATTTTGAATATTGGATAGCTGCTATGCAATCAGAATATGATGCTATCATGAAAAATGATACCTGGTCTTTATGTGACTTGCCTCTTGGCAAGAAGGCCATTGGCACTAAGTGGGTATACAAGATGAAGCATAAGCCTGATGGAACACTTGACAGGTATAAAGCTAGGCTTGTTTCAAAGGGCTTTGCACAAGAAAGAGGCATTGATTTTGATGAGACCTTTGCTCCTACTTGCCAAATGTTTACTGTTCATAGCATCTGTGCACTTGAAACTCATCATGGTTAGAAGGTACATCATTTGGACATTAAAACTGCATTTCTAAATGATGACTTGCATGAAGAAGTGTATGTTTTTCAGCCTCATGGATGGGCAGGTTGAAAAAGGCATTATAGGGTTTGAAACAAGCACCACCTGCTTAGTATGAAAAGATACATGCCTACCTGATTGCACATGGTTTTGAGAACAGTCCAACTGAGAGCACCTTGTGTGTTAAGCGTGCTAATGATGTGCTTCTAATCATTGTTGTGTATGTTGATGAAATGCTACTCACTAGTCCTCATGAGAAGCATATTGCTGATTTTAAGGCTGATTTACATGCCTCATTTGAGATGTCTGATTTGGGGCATTTGTATCATTATTTGGGCATTTAATTTATGCAAGTTCATGGCGGAATAGCTTTGTGTCAAACAAAATATATTGACACATTATTGCACCATTTTGGCCTTGAAGACTGTAAACCTATTGCCACTCTTATGGAGACAGGTTTACGATTGAGTCTGCATGATGTTGGAGATGCATTTGATGTTGTTCTCTATTAGCAGGTTGTTGGATGCTTGATTTGCTTATGCATTACTCGGCCAGATATTCAATTTGCTAACTCACAGATGAGCAAGTTTATGCATTGCCTAGGTTTCAAGCATTGGCAGGCAGTTATGTGCATCTTTCTTGAGTGGTACCCGTCTACTTGGATTGTTTTATCCCAAGGGGGGATCACTACTGCCAAACACTCGTGTGTCTGCTTTTTTATTATGACTAGGCTTATTGCTATGACAGTCGTGTGTCTACTAGTCTTTTTCTTCATGCTTAGTAGCTCATGTATATCTTGGTTGCCACTTCTAGTTGTGAGGCTGAGTATAGGGCAGCTTTCACAGCGATTGTTGAGTGTGTGTGGCACAGATGCCTTATGGTTGATTTGGGTGTTGGTCAGTCTTTTGACACCACCATCTTCATTGAAAATCAGAGTGCATTGGCAGTTTCGAGGAACCCTATGTTCCATGCACCCACTAAGCACATTGAGGTGCATTATCATGATGTCAGGGAGAGGTTCTCTGCTAGAGAGATCAGCTTGGCATATGTGCCCATGCAGGAGAACATTGCAAATCTTTTCACAAAGGCTATACCTAGGGAGAAGTTTGAAGCTCTCTGAAAAGCTTTGGGCTTACTTGCTTTTGTGGAGTGATTCCACATAGCTTGGCACTTCCTTATACATGAGTGCCAGCTCCTTGTTCACTGCATCACTCCCAGGGGGGATTTGTTGATATATTTAGGCAGTGATGTGTGTGACGCACTAGGAACACTAGGGTACTTTTTCCCCTCTTTAGGAGGTTCTTTTCCCCCGGCTTGTATATATGCCTATTGCCTAATGGATCACTTATCTTTGTACATTCTAGTGGTAATACATTCAGTATTGTGTGTTGTGCTCCTCTCTTCCTTGTGCTATTTGTGTGCTTCTGTAGACCTCAAACTCCAACAAATTAGAGAATAATCCTCAAACATGGCTTTTTGAGCATGTGGTTAGCCCATGAGACTCCTTTTAGGTCATGATTTCAAATCCTCTTGGATCCAACAATTTGTACCAAAGGATAGGAAGTAGGCTTGGGAAAAGTGGATGATTCCACAAAGATTTGTGCATCAAGCTAAACATATGGATTGATAATTGAATGCTATGGATTCCTATTCAATAAAAGTAGTGTCTCTCTTTCTTTGTTATAATCAATTCTAATGGAGTCTCGCAATTTATTCCATTGTTAATTAAGTTGACATTTGAACCACTACTTTATCACACAACGTTAAGATCACAATCAGTACTTGAAACGAAAATCAATATCCAAAAGGATATTACGTGATTGTCTTTAGGAATTCAACACATTCTACTTCTGCATGCTTTAAATTGGCTAAGCTATTAGAGTGGGATTATGGTCTATTCTTAAGAATTCTATAATCAAACCATAAGGAGGTACATTCTTTGATTTCATAACAACACCCACTTCCTTAAGAAGTGTTCGAGAGCCTGAACCCCCTATAGAGATGAAGGTAATATGCTCACATAAAGTAGGTACTTGGTGGTTTTTGGGTTCAATCAATACTTTAACAAAAATCAGTATAATCAGTCACCCAATCATCGAGATGCACAAAAAGAGGTTACCAAACAAAATCTCCTATTTTGTTTTTAACTTGACATGTGCTGCGATTTGAAGGACAATGTGAAGCAAAAGAATCCATTGTAATGCTCAAGGAATATAGACAAGAAATAAGGGTTCAAAATGGTAGAATGAAACTTAACACTTTAGAGAGCATATGTAGATAGAAAACATGAGTTCTAAACCTTTTGATTGGATGTTTCACATATAATGAAAGAGATGAATTTTTATGAACATAAATAAATATGAAGGCAAGAACATTTTATGTTGTATTTATCTTTTTACACAAAACATTCCTTCATACTACAAAAACAACTTTTTCTTCTTAACATTATCATATACCACATCCTTTATTTCCTTCACAAGGAAATGTTGCAATTGCAATAATGCGCTATTATAGATATATTCAGATTAGTTTGTGCAAGAGGCACCCCACAATATATACTAAAAGCCATCTAATGTGTTTGTTTATTATTATTAATCAACTTGTATAGATGTCACCTTTTAGGATCCGTTTGAGATAGTGGCTAATGTAACATAACATTGAACATGTACAGAAATTGGACAATGAACTCAACAAGGAGTTCAAGGCTGGTTCAAAAGATGACTTGATAACTTGAAATCAATGACCTTTTGTAAATCTCATCATTAAATGACACATGGTAGTGATAATGGACGTTTATGTTCATACAAATACCAATCTCCAAATTATGGGTAGAGGAAAACTCATTCACATCTCAGAAACTCACAAATTCTTGGATTCACACCTGACATCCTCCAGTCACTGTCCATTTCCATCTATTAAGAACGTTCACCAGTTTCAAAGCTTCCAGAACAATTAACATTGACTCATCTCAATCAAATTAACATTCAACCCAGAAATGGACAATTAACATTGAGCCATCTCAATCAAATGGTGGTGTTCAACAACACCTTTTTGTATATTAGCAGAACAGGTTTAAGCAGCCGCCTTCTTGGGAGATTTAGGAGTCTTTTCTGTCTTCTCAGCCTTCTCAGCACTTTTCTTTGGGAGAAGAACTTGATGGATGTTTGGCAAAACACCTCCATATGCAATTGTGACCCCAGAAAGCAATTTTCCCAGCTCCTCATCGTTTCTGATAGCGAGCTGAATGTGCCTAGGAATGATACGGTTCTTCTTATTGTCACGAGCGGCATTTCCTGCGAGCTCAAGAACCTGACCACAATGTTAAACGAGTTCAGTACAGATCTTCTATACCATCATCCTAGAAGGAAATACAGGGACCGAGAAGGGAGAGAAAGACGAACGTCAATCGCCATGTAGAACCTACCTCTGCAGCAAGATACTCCAGCACAGCAGCAAGGTATACAGGGGCACCAGAACCCACCCGCTTCGCATAGCGACCCTTCTTTAGGTAGCGAGCAAGCCTCCCGACGGGAAATTGAAGACCCGCCTTCACGGTCTTAGACACTCCCTTCTTCTTAGCCACCTTGCCACGACCCCCCTTGGCAGACTTTGCCGAATCCATAGCTCAGGCAACCTAAAGTGCTTCTACACAGACACCGACCGACGAAATTGATGAGTGTAGAATACAGTTCTGTAAAAAGTGGCGCTTCTCTTTAGTTATAGGTGCTTCGTCAGTATGAATTGGCTTTCAGAGATCGCCGTTCGTTTTGAGGCCGAATCGGACGGCTAATAGCTTATCCGTGTCTCGATCCGTGCCGTGAGTCCTTGATCAATCGCCTACTTCAAAGCAAAAAGAGCATACTTCATTGCCGAGTCGAATCGTGCTCTCGTGAGTAAGCTCTTTTCATAGACAACTGGAAATTGAATCCATCAAAGTTCTAAATCTCTAAGCATGAGTTATATTTAGGATAGGATTCTCAGGGGCATTGGGTATCTCACTGCAATGATCCATGATCCACTGGCTTCATGTTCGAAGGTCACATAAAAGTAAAATGATATATAAGTTTGTAAGGAATTTCTGACATTCCTTGCATACCTTGCAAAATGAACCAATACATGAGAGACATGCCATATAACAAAACCTTAGATTGGTCAAAGAGAGCAACATTTCTCTCAAGCCAAATATAATATAACAATCAAGAATGAAAACACATCAAGGATAAATAATCAGATTGTGACACTCTTAGAACTCGTCCCTACATCTCTTCAAAGTAGCCACAACCCAAACCTATTGGGTTGGGTTTTCTATTTCCAATCATTTGCAAATGTTTATGTTTAATTTTCCTCTACAAACTCTTTTATGACAACCCATTTTCACCTTAGTTTTTTATTCTCCGCAACATCTAAAGAACCATCCCAAATTTTATCGACATCTTCATTTTGGAAGAGAGAGAAAAAGTTCAAGTTGAAGATTGTGATGGAAGGACAAAACAATTTGAAGTCGTGATGGAAAAGAGAGAAAAAGTTCAATTTGAAGATTGTAATGGAAGGACAAAACAAACATAAAGGGAGTTTCCGAAGAAACATTGGAGATAAGAAGAAAGAAGAAGTATGAGCATCTCGTAGAAGGGTTTTCGTATGAGGCGATACACGAGAATTTGTTCCTTGGGCTTGAACATCTACAACTAGAAGAGTAGGATGGCTCTTCCCAAGGATCAAAGGATGAACATAGCTCAAGTTATGCTTGATTTCAATTCTCGTTTGCCATAGCTTTCATTGTCTTTGGATAGATTCATCATTGAATCATAGATATACCGAGCTCCTTCAATCCCCTCTCATTCTCCCCTCTTAGATGGGAGAAGGAAGAAGAGAGGTCTCTTCTTATACCTGATTTTGGCACAAATGAGCACACATGTGGGATTCTATTTGGCTTCCTTAGAGATGTTCTACACATAAGGTACAATAATTATGAGTTTCAAATTCGAGTTTTGCTCAATTATGAGTAGCTATCTCAAGAAGGATTGAGGTGAAATGGAGCACACAATTATGTACACATCTACTAAGGTTTGTGGAGATTGAGTGCGAACTCAAAGAATCAGGAGAACAAGCTTGTTGACGTGAGTTCTTGAGCCCCAAAGTAGCCCCTTATCATTTTTTCTTTTTGCATTCCACCTTCCCACACCTACGTGGAGATATGCCCCCAGCCGTAGCTTGGTGCTCCAAGATCGGATTGAAGTGATTCTTTTATGGTTTAGAAGCTACACTCCTAAGACTTGATATTATCAACTGGTCCATTATTTGGATGAGTTTTAGCACGTCAAAATCTCTTTATAACACTTTAGCAAGAACTTGATGACTGGTCTTGTGCCTCCTTTTCAACCATTTGGCATTCAAATTCACTTTCATTAGTTGGATCGGCATCATAGCTTTGATATATAGGTGTTGTACCACTTTGTTTTGATTAGGGAGGACTATTGAGGACCAAATTTGATCATTTTTTCTCAGTTTTGGTCTTTTGGGCAATTATCACTTTCTTTTGGGGATCATTTTCATTGGTTTTTGGCACCATGACCCTCCTCGAACCCACCAGACATCTCGAGTTTTCATTTGGGCCTAGCCAAGAGTGAAAATATGAGCCTCAACACTTGTAAGATCACTCCAAATTTGCTTGGAAGATCTTGGAGTTTATCAAGGAAGTGTTCTTGTGACATTTCTCTCTTTCTTGCTTTATAAATTTTATTTCCATCTATTTTAAACACTCTACTTATATAATTGATATGAGTTAAACATGGCGGTTAAGGGTAAAGAACCTTTAGAACACACTTCTCCACCTAGGGACACAAAATCTAGAGGAATTAGACCATATGATGGAAAAGATTGAGCAAGAGAAAGAGGCCGACCAAGAGGAAGAGTATTCCTATATGAAGCTTCATGATGAGTTTGTGACTCATAAACAATTCAATGAGCTCAATGACAAAACCCTCCAGAGAGAGACAGTCATTGAAGGCATGACCTCTCTTGTAGAGAAACTTAAGACTCAAACTGTATCTTTGGAAACTCAGGTTACCTCTTTCCTAGCTATGAAGGAAAGAGAGATTCCTACTCTTCCTACATCTGAGATGGCTAGGAAGGATATCCTCCAACCTTGCAAACACAAAGGAGAGAGCTCTAAGGAAACTCCTCTCCTGAAAGACCTCAAACCAGCAACATTTATTGGGGATGAACATGAGAGAAATAAGGATGTGGTCTATACTATCTTGGAAAAATGGTATGACTTGCACCAACAAAAGGGAACCACACCTAAGTATCGTGTGTTATAAGTGAGTCTCTCACTTGGCCCATGAGCTTATAAGTGGTGGATGAGTCTCAAGGAGGTGAACTCCATTCCTACTACCTGGACTCAATTTGGCACTTTTTTCTTAGCAGAGTTTCTTCCTGAGGATGAGCAAGAGAGGAATTAAGATGAGTGGGATAGGATTACATAGAGAGGTAGACCATTTTCCATCTACATATCCCACTATAGAGGGATAATTTGATTATATGGATTTTAGAAGACCATGGGGTTTGTAAGAGGCTTAGATAAGGCCATAAAGAGAGAAGTGAGAAGAAACACACCAAAAACATTTGATGAGGTGATCAAATATGTAAAAATCTATGAGGACCAAAACCATCCTCAATACACTCCTATGGAGATAGATCAACCCCTCAAACTTGTTAGTACCACTAAATTCAAAAAGAAAGTAGTTATGGGGAAAAACAAAATGTTCATAAGAAACAAAGATCACAAGGGCCCAAGTTACCTATTGAGTTGTATGAGAGATCCAAGAGGGAATAAATGTGTTTTAGGTGTTTGCCTTCTAATCATGCATAATGGAATTATCCACTTTCTAAGGGCGAAGAAAAGAAAGGAAGATCAGGGACTAGTACTCCACCTGATACGTGCAAAAAGGTGGTCCACCTAGTGCAGAAACTTTCAATACATGGCAGCTCTAGCTTCAAAGAGGTGGAAGTGATGCATGAGTATAGAAAGCATACCTATTGTTTGACACAATCATTGTGGTTACCATAGTTTGAACCACCTGAATTATACATAACTTCATAAACTATGCTCTAGTCAAGAAGTTGAAAACTCCCCAGCAGCTTAGTGCACATGAATACATATATCTATGATGCAAGGGGAAGATAAGATGATATGGGATACTATGGTATCCAATTTGGAAGTCCAGATACAAGGATATTTTGACCATATAGAATTCCAAATAACGAATGTGGAGAGGACAGATCTTGTCTTAGGTAGAGAGTATCTATGGGTTTGGGAGACACACTTCAATGTAGCTATCAAAACAACACTCTAGAATTAATAAAAAATGGAAGTAAATTTTGTATTCAGGTTGAGAGAGAGAGAGAGATATTTACCTAGTGCACCTCTTATCTCATCTTTAGAGTTGTATAGTCTATTTCGTCATGAGCATGTACAAGAGATCTTTTTATTGTATATTCATGATCTTGACCATTCACATCATCTAATGCATATTTTCATGCCAATAATGTAAATATGAACAAGACTTTCTATTATTCATTTTTGCAAGATTTTATAGTTAAAAGCTTTAAAGATCTTATGTTTGAGTTTAAAGATGTTTTTCCCACTAGCTTACTTAGAGGGCTACCACCTAAGGTGATGCAAGAGAACAAGGATTACGACCACCATGTGCTAGAGAGATGACTCTCCTCCCAACCAAATGCCTCTATATATAGCTCTCTCTAGGGGACTGCCTTCTTGGGCAGGTGGATACTAACCAGCCATGTGTCGGCCATGTAACTGCATGTGTGCCAAGTGTCCCAGTCAACTCGAGTTAACTCAAGTGGATGCTTCTAGAAGGCTCTAGAGCTCTTTTGCAAAAACACTCTCCCCATGTTCCCCATGGGGATTGAACCCAAGACCTCCTCCTTCACATCCTTGAGACTTAACCACTAAGCTAAGTGGATCACTTGTTCACAAGAGCACAAGACCTCCTAGTAAGTCTCAACTTGAGATCTTTGGTCATACACACGGATGACCAAACGGTGTTCGATTTCAGATCCGTCTGAACCGGTAGCACAAGACCTCCTAGTAAGTCTAAACTTGAGATCTTTGGTCATACACACAGATGACCAAACGGTGTCATTTCAGATCCGTCTGAACCAGCCAGATCCCTAGATCATAAGCTTACTTTATTACATTCTTCCCCCCTTGGAAAATATTTTCGTCCTCAAAAATAAAGCGATATACATATTGTAGGCAACCCCCGAGCCTCATGTTCTAAAACTGGAAGAACATGGTCATGTTCTAAAACAGGAAGAACATGTCTCATCCCTATGGTGGCGTCCCTACCCAAATGATTCAAAACATTGTCTCATTTTGCACTTTGATGAACTAGACAAAGTACAAACTAGTTAAAGAATAATAAGGGTGGATCTAAATAGATCCCTGGCCAATTCACAGTTTCTGGATGTGCGATCTAGGCACAAACATGTGAAACTAGGTGGATTCAAATTACTAGTCCATTTCTAGGCATAACAGGTGCACGGACTTTAGTAATTAAGGTGGGATTCTTATCCCTTGCAAGACTTTGAGAACTCTTGATTCACTTGAATTTGTTTTGGAGAAATTGAACTTTGGTTGTCCCAAACATCTATCTTAGATGTTTGTACAATGGTTTACTTTGATCCAACAGTTACTTGATGTTTTCACTTGGCTAGAGGACTACTTTGCCCTAATGAGTTTAAAAATCCTATGTAAGCTGTAAGAGAAAGTTACCATTTTCTTTGAGTCAACCATACTATGTAAGCTGTAAGAGAAAGTTACCATTTTCTTTGAGTCAACCATACTATAACTTGCCCAATACAAATTCGCAATGAAATTTGTCCAACTTAGGACACTTTTCTCAAAAACTAGTTTTTAGCTAAAAGTTCTTGGGAATTGTCTATCTATTTGAGCAATTCCTAACTTCTCTATTCTAGAGTATACTAGACTCTAGGAAATCATTTATGCTATAACTTGAAGCAAATTCAAATAAATAATTCCACTTAGACTTATTATCTTTTGAAGATTGAAAAGGTTCTTGTACATAACATCTATCTAGGATGTTTTAATTTAGTTATCTAGTTCTAACCAGCTAACCCTGGTCTTTTGCGAAAGGAATTAGATACCATATCTAAGCCAAGATTTGAAAAGCAGAAAGAAATAACTGAAACTCAGTACAACCAATTCAAACTTCGAAGATACGTAAGCTCGCTATGAGTCAAAGTCTAGATGACTCAGGACTTTAACTTCTCAAAGATTTGTTTCAACAAGGTATTAAAGCATTTTCTCTATTTTTAAGAGAAATAAGCTGGATTCTCAAAAAGATTCAAAGCAAATCCAAAAACATCATCCAACCACAAGATACTAGTGTGGTAACCAACATCAGTGTGTCGACCCACTGAGGTTCTGTTGATGAGTTTTGTATTCAAATAATGCTTCACTTGAGACTAAGTTCAAGTCATATTCAATCTTTCTGACTCCTTATTGGGAATGCAATTCTTGTGCATTTCCTTTGAGTCAAAAGAGTGAATTTACCAAGTTACACTAGGAAATTGGTGCTTGACTTAGTCAATCAAATCCTTGGTTGAAAAGATCAACTCAAAATCAAAGTCCAACTTCTTTCAAAAATTTATGAAATATTTCTGAATTAACAATACTTTATCTTGAAGTGTTTTCAAGAAGACCTTGGAAGTTACTTACTTCATATCTTCTGTTTCCTTGATCTTGAAGCTATCTTAAAATATCTTGAGATACTACTTTTATCCTTCTTGAATTAAAATCCCTCGTTGAAGTTTTAATTCCCTTGAGGATGAAACCTAACTTCAAGATCCAATCTAGGACTAAAAGATAATTATCATCCTACGGTCTGATGTCCCATACCATCTTTCCTACATCAATGTGAGTATAAAATTTGGTGTCCTTATATTCACATTAATGTGTAGGTGATACTTATCCTAAAGTCTAAACATCTCTTGATAGAGTACCTTCTTTCTTCAATTCTTTACAAGAATTGTGAAGTTTCAGGTATTATCTCTAACTAGATATTTTAGGTTTTGATTCCTTCACATGATTGTTTCATAATCACGTGCTTTGGAAACTTGAAAACCCTTTGATGAAACATCCATCCTTCTTTACTAGGGTTTTTCAAATGAAAACCAATCAGAATTCCAACAGTACAAGAAATAGGGGGCCGTAGCGACGCCCCCTAATTGAAAAAAAAATGCGTACCGTCGCTTATGCGACGCTACCGTCACATAAGCGACGGTACAATTTTTGACTTTTTTTTTCGACATTCGTCGCATAAGCGATGCTAGCGTCGCTTATGCGACGCTAATTCAGAGCGTCGCAAAAAGCGTCGCTGACTAGCGACATGATTAGCGACGTTGGCAAACTGAAGAGCGTCGCATATGCGACGCTCTGGAATGTAAAAAAAATTTTTGATTTCTCCCGGCACATTTGTGCCGGGATTTGGGCGCGAGCAAGAAGAGACCGAGAGAGAGAGAGAGAGAGAGAGAGAGAGAGAGAGAGAGAGAGAGAGAGAGAGAGAGAGAGAGAGAGAGCGAGAGAGAGAGAGAGAGATGCATCTACTTGAAGCAAGGTATGCGCACATACACACACTTACACACACATACATATGCATACACACACACATATACACATATAGACACACACACACACATACACACAAATACACACACATATACACACATACATAAATAATGTTGCATACACACATGCACACATAATGCATACACATGCACACACATATACACATACATATACACACACATACACACATACACAGACACATACACACACATACACACACACATACACACATACACACACATACGCACATACACACATACACACACACATACACACACATATATGCATACACACACACATAGAGAGACATGCACACACATACACATACATGCATACATAATGCATATGCATATGCGTACATCCATACATACTTACATGCATACACACACATATGCATACATAATGCATATGCATATGCGTACATACATACATACTTACATGCATACACACACATATGCATGCATAATGCACATGCATACATACACATACATAATGCATATGCATACATAATGCACATGCATACATACACATACATAATGCATACACACACATATGCATACATAATGCATACACACACATACACACACATATGCATACATACATGCATACACATACACACATAGACACATACACACACATACATACACACACATACATACACACACATACACACTCATAGACACACACACATACACATAGACGTGCACACACATACACACACATATACACACACACATAGACACATACACACATAATGATGCATTCACACACATACACATGCATACACACATAGACACACATATACACACACATACACACATACACACACATATATGCATACACACACACATAGAGAGACATACACATACATGCATACATATGCATACATAATGCATATGCATACATACATACTTACATGCATACATACACATACATAATGCATACACACACATATGCATACATAATGCATACACATACATACACACACCTATGCATACATACATGCATACACATACACACATAGACACATACACACATAGACACATACACACACATAGACACATACACACACATAAACACATACACACTCATAGACGCGTAGCGACACATACACATAGACACACACACATACACAAACACATACACACATAGACACATACACACATAATGATGCATACACACACATACACATGCATACACATACATATGCATACATACATGCATACACATACACACATAGACACATACACACACATAGACACATACACACACATAGACACATAAACACATACACACTCATAGATACACACACATACACATAGACACACACACACATACACACATACACACACACATGAACACATAGAGACATACACACACATACACATGCATACACACATACAGACACATATACACACACATACACACATAAACACACATATATGCATACACACACACATAGAGAGACATACACACATATACACATACATGCATACATAATGCATATGCATACATAATGCATATGCATACATAATGCATATGCATACATAATGCATATGCATATGCATACAATGTACATACATACTTACATGCATACATAATGCACATGCATAGATACATACACACACATAGACACATACACACATAGACACATACACACACATAAACACATACATACTCATAGATACACACACATACACATAGACACACACACACATACACACATAATGATGCATACACACACATACACATGCATACACACATACATACATATATACACACACATTCACACACATATATGCATACACACACATAGAGAGACATACACAGACATACACATACATGCATACATATGCATACATATGCATACATAATGCATATGCATATGCATACATACATACTTACATGCATACATAATGCACATGCTTACATACACATACATAATGCATACACACACATATGCATACATAATGCATACACACACATACACACATATGCATACATAATGCATATGCATATGCATACATACATGCATACATAATGCACATGCTTACATACACATACATAATGCATACACACACATATGCATACACACACATATGCATACATAATGCATACACACACATATGCATACACATACACACATAGACATTTGCACACACATAGACACACACACACATAAACACATACACACTCATAGACGCATAGCGACACATACACATAGACACATACACATACACACACACATATACACACACACACAAACATACACACATAGACACATACACACATAATGATGCATACACACACATACATATGCATACACACACATATGCATACATACATGCATACACATACACACATACACACACATAGATACATACATACACATAAACACATACACACTCATAGACACACACACATACACATAGACACACACACATATACACACACACATACACACATAGAC
This sequence comes from Ceratopteris richardii, assembly GCA_020310875.1. Lineage (NCBI taxonomy): Eukaryota > Viridiplantae > Streptophyta > Polypodiopsida > Polypodiales > Pteridaceae > Ceratopteris > Ceratopteris richardii. The sequence goes on from CM035406.1 coordinate 246,071,034, forward strand.
ACATACACACATAATGATGCATACACACACATACACATTCATACATACATGGATACACATACACACATAGACACATACACACACATAGATACATACATACACATAAACACATACACATTCATAGACACACACACACATACACATAGACACACACACAAACACACATAGACACGTACACACATAATGGTGCATACACACATACACATGCATACACACATACAAACACATATACACACACACATACACACATACACACATATATGCATACATACACACATATATGCATACATACACACATATATGCATACACACACATAGAGAGACATACTCACACATACACATACATGCATATATATACATACATAATGCATATGCATATGCATACATACATACATACATGCATACATACACATACATAATGCATACACACACATATGCATACATAATGCATACACACATAGACACATACACACACATAGACATATACACACTCATAGACGCATAGCGACACATACACATAGACACATACACATACACACACATATACACACACACAAACATACACACATAGACACATACGCACATAATGATGCATACACACACATACATATGCATACACACATATGCATACATACATGCATACACATACACACATAGACACATACACACATAGACACATACACACACATAGATACATACATACACATAAACACATACACACTCATAGACACACACACATACACATAGACACACACACACATAGACACACACACATACACACATAGACACATACACACATAATGATGCATACACACACATACACATGCATGCACACACATATGCATACATACATGCACACATAAACACACATAGACACATACACACACATAGATACATACATACACATAAACATACATACACATAGAGAGACATACTCACATATACACATACATGCATATATATACATACATAATGCATATGCATATGCATACATACATACATACATACATGCATACATACACATACATACACACACACATATACACACACATACACACACATATAAACACACACATACACACATAGACACATACACACATAATGATGCATACACACACATACACATGCATACACACATACACACACATACATGCACATACATACACACACACATGCATACATACACATACTTAATGCATACACACTTACATATGTACACATATATATATATTGATTTCTAACCATTTTCTTTTATATGTTAGGTATTATGGATCCCAGTAGAGAGAGAAAGGCGAAACTCACTCTCATAAAAAGTCTTACGAGAGCAAGAGTTCCGTGTGATACTCTAGGGGCCATAATGCATGATTACTCAGAGATGTCTGATGAGGAGCTAGATTATACGATCCAGATGCTTACCCAACGATCAGACGAGGGCTCTTCTGCGGCTCCACATGCAGGAAGAGAGCTATCAGCTCATAGGTATGTTTTTTTTCATAAACTTTTTTAATGATATTATAACACATATTTTTATTTATTTTTATCTAATCTATTTTCAGGACACCTATACCACCTCCAAATCGTGATAGCAGAGCAGAGTTGCCTATGAGGACATGCATAGGCAACTTAGGACTAGAGTGCGACATAGAGCCGGAGGGGAACATTGTGTACATAGGGAATGGATCGGAGTTCAAGAGAAGAATGCGGGCACTATGCGACTCTTACATGCGCTTTGTCCACTTACCGTGGAAGTAAGTAAAAATTTTACATATAAATTGAAATAAATATCTTATATTTTATTTACATTATGTTTTTTATTTTCTGTAGTGAGCATGATGAGAGGGATAAAAAATACGTACTTAGTTCACTTGAGACAGAGTTTGGGACATGATGGTCACTTAAGTGGTGTCTAAAAGAGATGCGGACACTTATGGCTCATCGTCGCGATAATGCACGGTATGCACTGCTTTTATGTATATATATGTGGATATGAGTATGTGTGTTTATGCATGTATGTATGTATATGAGAGAGAGAGAGAGAGAGAAAAGAGTGAGACTAGAGGTACAAATACACACATACACACATATACATCATACATGCACATTTACACACATATACATATACATGCACATTTATACATACACACATACATGCACATTTTTACACACACATACACATGCATGCAATTACACACATATAATGAATACACATAGACACATACTCACATACACGTACACATACTCACATACACATACACATGCATAATCATATGTACACACACATAGACTCATATAATCATATTTACATGCATATATACATATACACATGCATATATACACACACACAACACATACATATGCACATATAGATACACATACATACACAACACATTCATCCACATAAATAAATAAATCCTATTTCAAAAATCCTAAATTGAAAACACTAATTTTGATATTAGGGTTTTAAAACCCCTAATTTAAAAACTCTAATTCAACCTTTTAGCCATATGTTTGAAGTATATGTACATCTCTGACGTCCTACTAGAGAGATGTCTCTCCTCCCAACCTTATGCCTCTATATATAGCTACTCAAATCAATGAGGATCATAATATATATAAAGATATATACACATCCTGTAGATAGGATACATAAATATCAAATGAAGTAGATATATTATGCATCACACATACATGCCTAAATGCACACACACACACACACACACACACACACACACACACACATATATATATATATATATATATATATATATATATATATATATATATATATATATATATATATATATATATATATATATATATATATATATATATATATACATACTAACATATTTACATGTACACATTTACACATAGACATACATACATATATACATGTTATATATATATATATATATATATATATATATATATATATATATATATATATATATATATATATATATATATATATATATATATATATATATATATATATATACATACTAACATATTTACATGTACACATTTACACATAGACATACATACATATATACATGTACACATCACATATACATGCCTACATGCACACATAAACATATATATACATACATACATATTTACATGTACATATTTACACATAGACACATATACATATATACATGTACACAATTATAAACACTTGCATATATTACATGAATACATGAATATTTTACATAAATGCATATGCATATATACACATATGCATATTTAACACATGTATACATATATCACACACATGCAAACACATACATATACATGAAATACATATATATGCATACTAACATATGTATACATATAATACACATGAATACACACACATATGCATACATACATGATAAAAATTTGCTCCTCGAAGATAAAGCTATATATAAAATAATTAGGCATACCCCCGAGCTTTATGTTCTAACTTAGAAGAACATGATTTCATCTCTCTAGTAGGATTCATCGTTATTCAAGTTAATAAAAAAATCTATTATCTGATATCCATTTAAAAGCTTCAAGTTATTGATCAATAACTAGAGTAGAATTTACTATCTAATCTCCTCATATGTTTTCATTATTGCCATCATTTTGGAAAGACATCAATATAGTCTCATCTTCATTATCCTTATTGATTTCATTTATTCTTCTATTGTTAAATCTATGTTCTCATGAATCACATCATCTATTGATGGAGTAATATCTATTTCTGGTAATTCCTCTTCCTCATCAGTAGAATCAGCATGTAGAGAATTATCCTCTTCATCAAAAAGATTAGTATCATTATCATGTATAATGATTCTAATTTCTATTTCAAATGTTGATGTATCAGTATCTGAGGTTTTAGGTTTTTAATATGTAGATAACATATATACACAAACACACATATACATATAATACATACATACATGTAAATACACATGCATACAAAAATATACATATTTTAGATTTAAATCTTCAAGATTAGGGTTTTAGGGTTTTAACACCTACATAACATATATGCACACACACACATGCACATATAATACATATATACATGTATATACACATGTATACAAAAATATACATATTTTAGGTCTAGATCTTTAAGATTAGGGTTTTAGGGTTTAGGCATACATATAACTCAATTATATTTATATTAAGAAAAAATATAGAGAAAAATAAAAAAAAAATCTGAATATATAAATAAATATATATATAAAATATGATTAGGTTTTAGGATTAGGGGTTTAGATTTTTATTGGTGGTTAAGTATTGTTGATATATTTAGGTAGTGATGTGTGTGAACACACTAGGACCGCCGGGGCACTTTTTTCCCTCTTTAGGAGGTTTTTTCCCCCCCGGCTTGTATATACCCTATTGCCCTAATGGGCTACTTATCTTTGTACATTCTCTGGTAATATATTCAGTATCGTGTGTTTGTGCTCCAAGCTTCTTCTTCTTCCTTGTGCTGTTCGCGTGCTTCCGCAGACATCTATCTCCAACAATTGGTATCAAAAGGTCGTCGCTTCATCTAGGGCGCTGTCGACACCCCTCCGTTTGCAATCTCAAAATCGTACAAATTTTGGTGAGCATACTCAGGGTGCTTCCGAGATCAAAACAGCTTCGCATTGTGGTGCCGAAATCGCGATCTGAGCTCGTTTCGGCCTCCGAACGCACTATCGCAGTGCTTGTGCAGGCTGTTTCGTCTTTTTGTGCCAAAGGTATATACCAGTTTCTGTTCGCCAATTTAAGCGTCTTGAAGTCTGCTACAGGTCTAGCAGAACTCGTCTAGGCAGTTCTGTTCAACTTTTTGAGATACAGTCAATTTTCTGCATCAAGGTATTTTAGTCACCGGCCATGGCTGAAAGGAGTGATGTATTCCGTATGTTGGCTGTTGAGGATAAGTTGGATGGTACCAACTACCCATTATGGGCTTATATGATGCAACATGTTTTGGTTGCAAAAGGATTGTGGAACATTGTGCAGGGTGTTTGAAAGACGTCCTGTTACACCTGTAATGACAGGTACTGCAAATACAAGTGCTGGAGATGATGAAGATGGTGTTGAAGATGATAATCCGCAGATTCTTGTTCGTGCTACTGTTTCTGTTGCACCTACTGCAGAGCAAATTCGTTGGGATGGCAGAGATGCCCAAGCACATGCATTGATAGCTTTGTCTGTCAAACATGCCATTATTCCTCATATTCGCTCTTGCAGAATAGCTAGGGATGCTTGGGATACACTTATCACATTGTACCAAGCTAGGAATGAGGCTCGTGTTGCTTACCTCCGAAAACAGTTGGAGAGTGAGCACATGAATGAAGGTGATTCTATGGACAATTTCCTAACAAAGATCAAAGATTTGAAGGAACAGTTGATTTCTGCTGATGAGGTTATACCAGATAGCTCACTTGTGCAGACCGTTCTGAATGGTCTTCCTGATTCATACCAGAGTTTTGCTTCTACTCTTCGGTTGATGATGAAAGGCAATCCGAATGCCTTATCATTTGAGGAGTTAGTCTCTGTTCTGTTGTAGGAAGATCAGTCCAGGCAGAACATGTCCATTATGCGTGTTGCAGATCAAGCTTTCCTGGCTAGTCAGAAGGGCAAAGGAAAATGGAGCTCTTCTACTAGTAAGCAGAAATCTGCAAATGCTACACATTTGAAGAATCAGGATAAAGATGAGAAGAAATCAGAAAAGCAAAAATTATTTTGCAAGTACTGTAAAGGGAATGATCCTATCATAAAGAACTGTCCAAAACTAGCTGCAAAAGAGGCAAAGAAAAAGGAGGCTGGAATGGTTGTTGCAGAAGCCTCTACACCAAAAACAGAGTCTGCTAATCTTGTGCAGGAAGAAGAATGGGCGTTTACTACTGTTTGCAGTTTTGACCCATCTTCTCATGAGCAGTGCATGTCTACAGTGGACTCAGATGTTTGGTACTTTGACAGTGGGGCGACCAAACATATTACCTCACAGTGCAGTTTCTTCTCTTCACTCGAGCCTGCCCCTACAGGGAATACTGTCACATGCGCCACAAATCCTCTTATCCTGTTATGGGAGTTGGTAAGATCATTCTGACTACTGCTGATGGTAGTTCTTTCACCTTGTCAGATGCTTTATTTGTGCCAGGGATCAAGAAGAATCTGTTATCAGTTTCTGCATTAGCCAAGATTGGCTTGGTTGTGAAATTTGTTGATGAAAGATGTACAGTTCATGATCTGTCAAATGGCGATGTTATTATTGCTTCTGGCATTTTATGTCGTGGGCTGTATAAGCTCATAGACTATGAAAGATCTGTGAATGATTCGGCATGTGCAGTTCATGATTCTCAGGCTATCTCAGATGCAAAGCTTTGGCATGCACGTTTTGGTCATCTGAATTTTGCTAGTTTGCTACGCTTGCAGAAATCTGATATGGTGTCTTCTTTGCCCAAGCTTGAGGCACCTGGAAAACATGTATGTGAAGGCTGTATTTTGGGCAAAATGCAGCGTTCCTCCTTTCCAAAAGATGGTTCAGTTCGGGCTACGCAGAAATTGCAGCTTGTACATAGTGATGTCTGTGGTCCTATGCAGACACCTTCTTTTGGAAACTATCTTTACTTCGTGACTTTCATTGATGATTTTTCTAGGCATGCATGGGTATATCCATTGAAGGCAAAGTCTGAAGTGTTTCTGTGCTTCAAACAGTTTTTGGTTTTGGTTGAAAATCTGTCAGCATGTAAAATGGGCACCCTCCGTTTTGATCGAGGGGGGGAATATATGTCTTCTGATTTTAATGCATTTCTGGCTGAATGTGGGATAAAACACCAGTGTACAGTGCCGTATACACCTCAACAGAATGGAGTTTTTGAACGAAAGAACAGGTGACTCATGGAGATGGCGAGGTGCATGGTCAAAAGTCAGGCTTTACCACATAGTTTCTGGCTTGAGGCTGTCATGTGTGCAACATATGTACTGAACAGGTGTCCCACTAAAGTGCTACAGTCTATCACTCCATATGAGGCTTGGCATGATCGCAAGCCATCTGTTGCTCATCTGCGGGTTTTTGGTTGTTTGGCATATGCACTAGTGCCTAAACAACATCGTAGAAAATTGGATGATAAGGAAGTAAAATGTATTTTTATTGGGTACAGTTCTGAAAGTAAAGGCTATCGTCTATACCATCCACAGATTAAACGCATTCTGGTTAGCCGTGATGTTGTCTTTGTGGAAGATGCTATTCAGCCATTGCTCTCATGTACTAAGGAGACATCTGTTAGCTCTAAAGACATGTATGATACTTTGATGCCTCTTTTTACAGGTGGACAGTCTAGTGCTGGTCCTAATGAGGCAACTTCTCAGCCTTTGCAGGTTTCATATGATGATGCAGATCATTCCATTTCTGATGCAGATTTACATGATGCACTTGTTGATGAGAGAGCTGATATTGAGCAGGCAAAAACTATGCCAAAATGGCTGGTGCAGACTTTGTGTGACAACAAATTAGATGCACCTTTGTCATATCGTGCTCGTTCAGGCTCTCATAGTGCTTCCTTTGCATCAGATTGCTATGTTATGGCTGCGTCTAGTCTCTGTGATGAGAATGAGCCTGTTTCTTTTGATGAAGCACAAAATTCAGAAAATTGGATGGCTGCCATGCAATCTGAATATGATGCTATAATGAAGAATGGTACATGGTCTTTATGTGACTTGGCTTCTGGCAAGAAGGCCATTGGCACTAAGTGGGTATACAAGCTGAAGCGTATACCTGATGTGATAGGTATAAGGCTAGGCTTGTTGCAAAGGGTTATGCGCAAGAAAGATGCCTATTTGGTTGCACATGGTTTTGTGAATAGTCCAACTGAAAGCACCTTATATGTTAAGCATGCTAATGATGTGCTTCTGATCATTGTTGTCTATGTTGATGACATGCTGCTCACTGGTCCTATTGAGAAGCATATTGCTGATTTCAAGGCTGATTTGCATGCCTCATTTGAGATGTCTGATTTGGGGCATTTGCATCACTATTTGGGCATTCAGTTTATGCAAGTTGATGGTGGAATGGCTTTGTGTCAAACGAAATATATTGACACATTATTGCAGCATTTTGGCCTTGAAGACTGTAAGCCTATTGCCACTCCTATAGAGACAGGTTTACGATTGAGTCTTCATGATGCTGGAGATGCATTTGATGTTGTTCTCTATCAGCAGGCTGTTGGATGCTTGATTTACTTATGCATTACTCGACCAGATATTCAGTTTGCTGTCTCACAAATGAGCAGGTTTATGCATTGCCCAGGAGTCACGCATTGGAAGGCGGTTAAGCGCATCTTTTGCTACTTGAGTGGTACTCGGCTACTTGGGTTGTTTTATCCCAAGGGGGGATCACTACCGCCAGATTTGCATGCTTTTTCTGACTCAGATTGGGTTGGTTGCTATGACACTCGTGTGTCCACCAGTGGTTTTTGCTTCATGCTTGGTAGCTCATGTATATCTTGGTTGAGCAAGAAGCAGCCTACTGTGGCCACTTCCAGTTGTGAGGCTGAGTATAGGGCAGCTTTCACAATGACTGTTGAGTGTGTGTGGCTCAGACGCCTTATGGCTGATTTGGGTGTTGGCCAGTCTTCTGCCACCACCATCTTCACTGACAGTCAGAGCGCATTGGCAGTTGTGAGGAACCCTGTGTTCCATGCTCGCACTAAGCACATTGAGGTGCATTATCACTATGTCAGGGAGAGGTTCTCTACTGGGGAGATCAGCTTGGCATATGTGCCCACACAGGAGAACATTGTAGACCTTTTCACGAAGGTTATGCCTAGGGAGAAGTTTGAAGCTTTCCGCAAAGCTTTGGGCTTACTTCCTTTTGTGGAGTGATTTCCACATAGCTTGGCACTTCCTTATACATGAGTGTCAGCTCCTTGTTCACCGCATCACTCCCAGGGGGGATTTGTTGATATATTTAGGTAGTGATGTGTGTGAACACACTAGGACCGCCGGGACACTTTTTTCCCTCTTTAGGAGGTTTTTTTCCCCCGGCTTGTATATACACCTATTGCCCTAATGGGCTACTTATCTTTGTACATTCTCTGGTAATACATTCAGTATTGTGTGTTTGTGCTCCAAGCTTCTTCTTCTTCCTTGTGCTGTTCGCGTGCTTCCGCAGAGATCTATCTCCAACAAGTATTTAGGTTTTAGTATTTCAAATTTAAGTCTAAATCTTTAAGATTAGGTTTTTAGGGTTTTAACACCTACATAACATATATACACACATACACATACACATATAATACATAGATACATGTAGATACACATGCATACAAAAATATACATATTTTAGATCTAGAATTTTAAGATTATTGTTTTAATTAAATATATATAATTAAATATATAAAATTAAATATATAAAAATAGGATTTTGTAAGGAAAAAATCTGAATATATAAATAAAAAATATATATATATATATATAATAAGATATTTATATACATAAATAAATATAAAAAGTACTAGTGTTTTAAATAATTTAATTAAATATATATAATTAAATATATAAAATTAAATATATAAAAATAGTATTATGTAATGAAAAAATCTGAATATATATAAAAATATATATAAAAAAAATAAGATAATTATATAAATAAATAAATATAAAAAGAGCTAGTGTTTTAAATAATTTAATTAAATATATATAATTAAATATATAAAATTAAATATATAAAAATAGTATTATGTAATGAAAAAATCTGAATATATAAATAAATATATATATAAAATAGGATAATTATATATATAAATAAATATAAAAAGAACTAGTGTTTTAAAAAACTTAATTAAATATTTATAATTAAATATATAAAAATAGGATTAAGTAAGGAAAGAATCTGAATATATAAATAATATATATATCTAAGGTAGGATAATTATATAGATAATAAAATATGATAAGAACTAGTATTTTAAATAAATAAATGAAATATATATGATTAAATATATAAAAATAGGTTTAAATTTAATCATTTTAAATAGAGTGAATATATATATAATACACTAACACACATACTTATACACCTATCTATATGCACATATATATACATATACACATATATATACACATGCATACATATATATACATGTTTTAGGTCTAGGTCATTTGGATTAGGGTTTTAGGGTTTTAAAACCTACATAACATATATACACACATACACATACACATATAATACATATATACATGTATATACACATGTGCATATAAATATACATTATTTAGGACTAGATCTTTAAAATTAGGGTTTTAGGGTTTGGGCATACATATAACTCAATTAAGAGGAAACAAATCTGAATAAATAAATAAATATATATATAAAATAGGATCAATCAAGAAAAAATCCGAATATATAGATAAAATAGGATAGCTATATAGATTAGGGTTTTAAAATTAGGGTTTTAAGTTTTTTTAGGTATTTAAGTATTTAGGTTTAGTATTTCAGATTTAAGTCTTTAAGAGTTAGATTTTTAGGTTTAATAAAAAAACAAATGTTCTAAAATGTCCATATTGTAGCAGATGGCTTCTTTGGATCCTGAAGAGAGAATGGCATGTCCTTGCACACAGTGCAAGTATCAAATTTATCGGAAACGACGGATTTGTACTGCACATGTTAGAGAGTATGGATCCTTTGATAGGAGTCGAATGGAAAACCTATGCTATCATTCGCATGGTCCCCCAGGTGAGCAGATGGACCCAAAGGACATTGCATGGGTAACCTCTCGTGGATAAAAGAGAGCAAAAAAGGACTTAGACGTACAAGCAAGCACTAATAATATTACACAGAATGAACATATGGAAGAGATGCTTGAAGTATTTTATGAGATGGACGAAGATCATGATGGTGAAGAAGGTATCGAGAGTTTCATGGAGACAACAAAAATTCCACGATCAGAAGTTGATGAAGAATATGAAAACATGCAAAGATTAGCTCGTTTACCACTTTATAATGGAGCAAAGATATCTGTACTACGTGCTTCACTCGCGATGCTCAATCTGCAATCCATTTATGGATGGTCAGATAGTAGTGTCACTGAATTGTTCAGGTAAGTGGAGAACAAATTGGCTTTCATTGTTGTATCACAATAACTTCATTTACTAAGATCATTTTAATTGCTCATTGCAGGCTTCTTAAAGATCAATTTTTGCCAGAGGGCAATGACATGTCTCCAACACGTGGAGATGCGAAAAAACTTTTACAGTCCATTGGAATGGATTATACTAAAATTCATGCTTGTCCGAATGATTGCATTCTCTTTCGGAATGAGTATGAGCATCTCCATGTATGTCCAATGTGTGGAGCAAATAGATTTAGAGAAGATGTTGTAGGCAAAGCAATCCCCGCAAAGGTTCTTCGCCACTTTCCTAGCATTCCACGAATTAAGAACATGTTTAGATGCAAATCTATAGCTGAGTTAATGTCATGGCATACAAAGAGCAGGTCTACAGATAATGTAATGCGAGTGCCAGCTGACTCTGATGCTTGGAAGCACATAGATAGTAAGTGGCCAGAGTTTGCTAGTGAGCCTCAGTCCATACGTCTAGGTCTAGCTATGGATAAAGTGAATCCATTTGGATTACGTAGTTCTTCATGGAGCACATGGCCTGTATGTTTGGTCAATTTTAATATCCCACCATGGTTGGCCACAAAGAAAGGTCATTTATTATTAGCTCTTATTGTACCATGTAAGTATAAGGTAAAAAACATGGATGTATATCTTGCACCACTTGTGGAAGAACTGCGCATTTTATGGGATTGGATTACTATTCGTGACATGTCTCAACCTATAAGAAGACGAGACGTGCGAGTGCAAGGCATACTTATGTGAACAATGCATGATTGGCCTGGTTATGGTGAATGTTCAGGTTTATCGATTTTGGGTTACCATGCTTGTCCTTTATGCGGACCACGACTCGAAGCATGCTATTCCAAAGCACTACGTAAAACTGTCTATGAAGGACATCATAGATATTTGCCTGATGGACATGTTTTATGTGAAGGACAAATTGGTCGACAAGCGCAACACCAAATGAAAGCTAGCGATTGGAAACAACTGTGGGATTCAAAAAATCCAGTTGCTGGCATGAAACGGTTGTCCATTTTTCATGAACTCCCTTATTGGAGTGAATTGGTGATCAATCATTTGGTAGACCCGATGCATATTTTTAAGAATGTGGGAGAGATTCTTTGGAAAACTTTTATCGGAAAGAAAGAAAGCAAAGCACAAAGGGAGGAATTAGAAGAGCGAGGTTGTATGCGAGAGTTGTGGGCAATTACTAAGCCCAACGGAACAGTATCATTACCAAGAGCTCCTTGGGTGCTTTGCAGGATGGAAGAGCAACAAGTGAAGAAAACAATTTCAGAGTTTCGTACACCTACTGGATGCATGAGGTGTCTAAAGACTGCTTTCACACGAAACGACGATCTTGCAGGACTCAAGTCTCATGATTGGCACAAGTTTTTACAGTTTGTGCTCCCTATAGCCCTAAAAGATTGTCTTTAAGAGGATGTACAAAAAACCATTTATAAAATTAGTTCTTTAGTACGGTGGATATCTTCTAAAGAGATAAATAGAGATAGCATAGAGAGTGCGAAACTCAATGCTATCGAGGCTGTTTGTATGGTAGAGAAATACTTTCCCACAAGTATTCTCACTATTCAACTTCATTTGCTGGTTCATGTGGTAGATGAAGTTGCAATAGCAGGAACTGTCCATAGTCGATGGATGTTCTTCTTAGAGCACTTTATGAAGACATTAAAAGGGTTTGTTGGACAGAGAGCACGTCCAGAGGGTAGCATGGCAAAGGGATGGCTTGTACAAGAATCTCTTGTATTCATAACTGAGTTTCTACGTATATCGGATCCCGAAATGCCTCGCTTATGGAGCGATGATGAAGATGTTCGTCTCATAGGTGATGAACCACAAGGTAAAGGATTGCAAAGAAAAATGGATGTAGCTTTCAGAGAGAAGGCAACGAAGTTTTGCATAGTTAACTCTGAGCCTATGCAAAAGTGGTTAGAAAGGTATGAGCTTGCCAAGGAAACTAACACAAAGGAAAGAGCTCAGTTTTGAAGAAATCGTTCCACTCGATTTTTGCCTCTTCCAGAAAATCTTCAACCTCTCCCACCTTTTCCAACAAGCAGATGGCTAGATACAGTGGTTTCACAAGCAAAGGTAGCGGGTGAAGATATCTCTGAAGAAGAAGAAGAACTCGCAAAAGGATGTGATTGGGAGTATATTAAATACGGTGCACTATGGTCTCATGGACAACACTTTCGAATCGCACGAATCGATCAAAATAGATCTACTTTTGATAGTGGAGTGATGGTGAATTTTTTGCAAAAAAGTAGAGTGAGTGCAAGAGATGATAATGCTCTAGAAGGCGAGTTAGATTATTGTGGTGTGATTCAAGAAATCTTGAAACTATCTTTTAGAAAGTTTGATTACTTTGTTTTTTATGTGAAATGGTTCAAAGTAGTCACCTCTGGAAGAAACGCAACAGCATCGGGACAAGAGCGGTTTGCTTCAAGTCGACTCCACAAGATTATGGACAGATGAAAGGGATACATTTGTACTTCCTGAACACTGTGAGCAAGTTGTTTTTATACTAGATTCAAAAGACTGAGAGTGGCTATTTGTTTTACAAGTCGCTCCACGTAGTAGACAAATTTTTGAAAACATAGATGTAGAAGAAAGTCCATCTCTAGTGGACTCAGAGATTCATTCGATAGTCGAGGAGGAAGAGATCATTGTTCAAGAAGAAGAGGTCATTGAAGAAGAGGTCATTGTTCGAGAAGACGAAGCAATAGATGATGATCAGGAGGAAACCAACATAGCAAGCGATTTAGAAGCCATCAATATAGAGATAGATATTCTCGGTGCATCGGATCTTCAAGAGGATGCTAGAATAGAGGACTTTTGAATAAAACACTTGTACGTACTAATTTTTGTTTTTTTTTTGTTTACTCTCTATATTACTTTTCTTATCGCATGCTAATTATTTGAGTTCTTTTATTAGAGAGCACGATGGGAGACAGTCCTCCAGGGACTCCACATTCCATGACAGAGGAGTAGTTTTTGGAGTTCATCTCTCAGGTTCCTCCTGCGTATATGGCCACTGCATCACAGTATTGGATCGCTCGTGGTAGCACATGATTCGTGACGAGCAGCAGCAGACTCCTGATCGATATCGCCAGCAGCGAAATGCCGCAGCCACATGTTTAGATACGATTGGACCGTCACATTTGGGCAGCGGCAGATATGACACGATGCGTCATGAGTTTGTAAGTACCATTTCATTTATTGAATTTATTTGTGTTAAATTTCTCATGTATGTTTCTCTAATCTTTTTATATTTGTTTCAGGAGCTGGCAATGGGTAGTCCTCCAACACGAACGGAGGAGTCTTACGGATATAGTCATGGGTTGACTGCACTATTGTAGGACTTGGAGGGATGCGGTGCAGTAGTTTCATGGGAGCATTTGCGATGAGGTAATTTGGTTTTTACTTGTTGTTTGTAATTTTCATATGAATTTATCTCATTCCATTAATGTTCTTTGTTGTAGGACTATTGATATGGAACGTTCTTTGCATGTGTATGGCAGTGGAAGACCAATATTTTGTATTTGATTTTCATATGGAAATACATTGCTTTGCCACATTTTGTAAAAGCGTCATATATGACAGTGGTTTGCCACACTCTTGTACATGCTTCATTATTGAAATATATAACTTCTTTTTTACATGGTTCATAGTTCATTCTGATTATCTCTTTTGTGTCCAATAATACTCTGTTTCATGAAATCATATTTCGATTGTCATTAGAGTACACATCACATGTACTCGATTTTTTATGGGTAGAGTGTATTGTCTTTTGTTAAGCAACATCATGGTAATGTTGTAGCAAAAGACAAAACATTCTGCCCAAAAAAAAATTTGCAGGTATGGCCGTCGGTATACGCGACGGTACTCCCAGTAGTGTCATCGGAATAACCGTCGGTACACCCAGCAGGCGATGGTGTCGGTGACGATATCTCCAGCAGAAGCCTCGGTATATGCGCCGGTATGGGTGCCGGTAATACCGACGTGTATACCGATGCATATACCGACGCATATACGGACGTTTATACCGACGCTTTGGTACCGACGCGCACACCGACCTTTACACCGGCGTCACGACAAATAAAGCCGCGTTCATTTTCCTCGGTAAAAACCTCGGTATACCATCGATCTGTTGTAGTGATTGTCCTTAATAATCGATTCTTGACCTCCCCTTGAATTGATTTCCTCACCCTTGCACAACCTCTTGAACCTTATTCTTCTCAACCTTGGCCCGTTGAACCCTCTCTCTCAACCTTGGTGTCTTGAACCTTGCCTTTTTGCTTCTTGGCCACTTGCCTATAGACTTGTGTTGTCAACCTTTGGTGGCTTGAGCCCTTGTTCTCAACATGAGTATTTTGAACCTATTTCTTACCCATGCTAGGTAACATGGATCTTGAATCTAGTGCTTCTATTAGAAAGTTTGTTCTAGGAGCTTTCCAATGGTACCTTACAGCTCTAAATCTAACCTAAAAACTGGGAGATACACACCATGGTTGAGGATTACTTCCTAATCCTCCCTCTTAGGGTGTGGTTCAACCATCTCGTGCCTGTCATTTCTTGAGTTTAACACTTTAGATGATATGTTTGTACCTTGGTTTGAAGCCTTATTCCAAGCTTCTTTAAAACTCATATCTTCTTGATATTTTCCCTTTCATAAATTCTACTAAGTCATTGGAAATTTGTATGAAACTCAAAGAGTTCAACACAATCATACAACTTAAAGCATCTACAACTACAAGGAATTCCTCTCTTTGATATCTAAGTTCATACTCAAAATCTTGAAGTATCTCGGACCATCTAGCTTTTCTACTTGTTAAAGTATCTTGGACCATCTAGCTTTTCTACCTATTAACTCGGATTGGTTTGCAAACCATTTGATACTTGCTTGATAAAAAGATATGGTTAATTTGGCACCAAACATGTAATGTCTCCATTTTTGTACAACATGCATGATGGCATAAATCTCTTTCTCATATGTATAATAATTTTGTTGAGTTGAGTTTAGCCTTTTTTTTTCAAAAGAAATTGGTTAACCATTTTGATTCAACACAACTCTGATAGCTAAATCACTAGCATGTGTTTCGACTACAAAGGGTTCATTTGGATCTACCATTTGTAGAATCGAGGATGAAGCCAAGGCTTGCTTAATCCATTCCATACTTTTAGACTACTCCTTATCCCAAGTAAGGGTTTTAGGGTTTCACTTTAGTTTCTCAAATGAAGGGATAGAGATTTTTGCAAAGTTTAGCACAAACTTTCTATAATATCCTACTAAGCCTAAAAAACTTTGAAGCTATGTAATAGTTTTAGGGTGACACTAGTTGAGAATAACTTGGAACTTTTCACAATCAAATTGAATTCCTTTCTCAAGTATAATATGACTTAGATATCTATTTTTTGTTGAAAAGAGTTCACACTTAATTTCCTTTCCATATAGTTTGTTTTCTCTTAGAACTTGGAAAAGCTTTTCCAAATGTTCTAGATGGGTAGTTGTATCTTCACTATAGACAAGAATATCAATCAACTAAAAATTTTCCCAAGTAAGGGCTTAGGAATATGTTCATCAAATTCATGAACATAGTAGCGACATTTGTTAGTCCAAAAGGTATGAATAAAAGTTCAAAATGCCTGTATTTGGTTCTAAAAGTTGTTTTTGGAAACATTTTCAAGTTAATTCTAATTTGGTGATATTGTGTGAGCATTGCCGAACAGGGTACCAACACTCCTAATGAACCTAGAGCCCACCCCAATGTCATGCAAGGACTGAAGCACAAAATCCCACTCAATACAATCATAGGCTTTGTCAAAGTCAATTTTGAAAAAGAAGAAAGGTTGATTGGACTCTTGGGCATAGTCAATTCCTTCCCAAAGGAAATAATGGCATCCAGAATGAATCTTCCTTTTATGAAGCCCTTTTGGTTAGGCAAAATAGTATCTTTCATGATAGGGCTCAATCTCCTAGCAAGGGTAGAGGCAAAGATTTTGTAGAGGGTGGTAAGGTAGGTGATGGGTCTCCAATTGTTCAAGTCTTCTTTAGACCCTTTTTTGTGAATCAGTTTTATGTCTCCAGTATTGACTTCAATAGGAAGAGTGCCTTTGGTGAAGGCTTCCCTCCAAATCAAGAGAATAAAGGGTGTCAGGAAATCTTTTAGAAAAATGAAAAACTCATTAGGAAGGCCATCCAGGCCAGGAGTTTTGCAGGGTTTCAATTTACCTATATTCTTTGATCTTGCCGCCAGTGAGAGGTAGGTCCATCAAGGTATTCACTTATCTACTTTTGCTTCATGGGAATATGGTAGTCAATAGGGGGTTTACATATATGCTTAGTTCATGGGAGCAAGTCTATAACATGATTGACGGTCTCCCAAAACTTCTTGGATGTGTCCGAGTCTTGTATATGAACTATCATGCCATTGCTTATGTGTTGGGATAGAATGAATATGAATCTACTATCCTTTTCTATTCATTCATCAAGTGCCTTGAACTATGCTTGAAGTGATGGATCATGTACATGAGACATTGGCTTTGTGATACTCACTAATCCTCACAATCCTTTGCCCATAAGGTAGTTGCTAACTCTAAACTTCCATGGTTGAGAATCGCCTTTCTCTAACATTTCTATTTGTGCATTATACTAAGCCATATTGAGCTCTAAGATAATCCTCTAGCTTCTCCTTAAGTTCTTGTATGCTTTAGAAGGTGTGGATATTACCTTTTGATAGCTTCTCCCTTTCCAACCTTCAACTAGTTGAGATATAGATTGATGTAGCCCCCTTTTGATGTCTTCTTGCTTTGATAAGTCCTTGTGCTTCCGTGAATTCTCTTGATCCCTTCAAGTCTTCAATATGATGTCCATTGATGTCTCCAAGCCTCCAAAGTGCTCTAGTACCATTGTTGGGGATGATTCTAACACCCCAATTCAATAATGGAAGATGGTTGCCCTCCATTAGGCCCACAAGTAGTGAAATATGCTCATTGTTTTCTATAGTTTTCTCTCAACTTGTACAGATACATGAAATGAAATTTTGAAGAATTAAATCCATCAAGCTTTGAATCATGGAACACAGATGCTTGAGCTATGAGAACCATTGAATGCAAGATAGGCTATGTATTTGTAACACTCTCTGCCAATGTGCAGAGATATAACTTCACAAACTTGGCAATTTTTCACAATTGACTTAGTAAAAGAACTTCAAACTTTAGAAAACTTAAGGGAACTGTATGAGAGACCAAATGAACCTTGGAATCAATGAGACTCAGTATAATTAGAGAGCAAAAATTGCTCTACAATATGGTACAATCAGATTTGTGAAAGCCTAACTACATCTCTAGATAGAGAGGAGCAAAATCATGAGAAAATGAGATAAGCAAGCAAGGGAGCTACTTGCTTGAGTTTACTTCACTAAACTAATTGTGAAAATCATGGAATGCATACAACTAAAGAAACAAAGGCAAGATGGTGCTTATATAGATCTTTTACATTTCCTACAATCTAGGTAACCACCCACCAATTAGTGTAGGTGTACTTTTTGGTGGGTGATTGATGAGATTTAAATCTGATTGAGTTTGGTGGAGCTTATAACTTGTTTCCACAACTTTGGGTCCCTTTTTTTTTATTGGCACACATGCAAAACTTGTGGATGATTTCCTTTTCATGGTTGAGAATTGATTTTCAATAGGGAGTACTTATTCATGAGAAGGATATGGCTTATCAGAAGTATGGTGTTTATCATGGGGTGTTTCGGCTCATTTCCAAACAATTGGGAAAGTGTGAGTGTAAGGCTTATATTATGATTAACTCCATGGCAATTGTGAAGCTTTCCCATTTGTCATCTTCCTTGATGTCATTGATTACTTGTCTCACTATTTTCTCCTCTTCAATCTCCTCTCCTATGCTTGCAAATTGGTCAGCTACATCTTTGACTTTGGTCACATACTCTCACACACTTTTTTTGGGTTGCTTCCTTTGATTGGTAAACTCAATCCACAATTGATTCTTTCTTGCTCTTGTATTAGATGAAAAATATGAAGACAATGTATCCCAAGTCTCTTGAGATGTTTTACAGTTCCTGATGTGTGGAAGAAGGAAGGAAAAGATAGAGTTAAGTAAGTATGACCTTGCTAATGCATCTTTGGCACACCATGAGTTGAGTCTTTCAAGCTCCTCTCTTGTAGGTTGTCCTTTGCTTTTGAAAATGGGCATCTCCTCATCTCCTGATATGTAGCCATAGAGACTCCTTCCTTGTAAGTATGTCTTCATCCTCAAGGACCATGCTTGGTAGCTGTTCCTGTCCAATTTATCAATAAAAGAAGGGAAAGCATCTCCCATTTTACCTCAATATGCTTTGATACCACTGTTGGGAAAGATGGATGGATACCTCAAGAAATGAGTTGGTACTGCTAATCCCTGCTTTGTACATGCCCTCTTTCACTTCAGAGTTGTGTTGTAGGCTCCTTTAGATTTCCAATGACACTAAATAAGTGCCTATGTACTTTGGAGATGATGCTTCAAACCATTTGATCAAAATAGATAAGTTTGCAACTTGCTAGATACCAAAAACTTACTATTTTGGTCTTGACACCTGCTGGATGTTTTTCTCAGTACTCACAGTACAGTAGAAATTAGAAAAATTCATTCTCATGGTATCTAATAGCATAGAGAGGTAATGTTTCCAAGTGGAATCACTTAAAATGATTGACTATGCACAAAGAAATGTCTTTAGCAAGTAGAAGCTTACCCCTGACTTTTTAGGAGATGTGCAGAGAATGACCAGTGACCACTTCGAGACGATTTTCTCCCAATTGGCTGAATGAAACTTCTTGAAACTTTGACAGCTTTAGTAGACTTTGAGCTGGTTCCAACAAGCTATAGATCATTGAAAATTATGGAGCGATCATTGAGATATGAGCAATACAAGTACATTGTTCTGAGTGGACATAACAGAGATGAAGATAGATGTAATCAACAATGTAATGTATTATGTAACAATGTTATACATGATCATTGGCATAAATATGATGCCCAATGATGTGATAAGAGTAGGCTATAGTGTAAGCCTCTCAACTACATCAAGTGATCAACAATATGCTCAGTAATAGTGGCTCTTAGGCCGCGAGATTACAATCCCCTTTTATAGATGCTTTGCCTCCAAGTTTGAATTCAAATTCAAAACTTGGCTTTACCTAAAAGTTCTCCTCCAAGTTAGGAGACATTCTACCAAAATGATTCGTAGCTTTATTTCTCCTAACTCTACAAGTTTAGTGGATTTACAAGATTCCTCTAAGTCAAGTGACTACAAAAGTGATGGTAAAAACCATAAGCACATGCAGATTCTAGATCTTACCACACTCATGGGGCAACTCTTTACCCATGAAGCCAAGCTCAACAAAAATGGAGAACCATCAAGAGGTAACAACTCTTCTGCCCTATACACAGATAAAGGAAAGTCTAAAGAGAAAGGGAAAAGCAAAACGATTGAAGATGAATGTACTACTTCTCAAGCTAACTATGCAGGAAGAGGTAGGAACTCAAGAGGTAGGGGTAGAGGAGGTAAACAAGGCAGGGGGAGATCCTTCAACTCTTCCCCATGCAACATATGTGGATTCTCTAATCACTCTACATATGAGTGCTATAGGAACTACAAGAATCAAAGAGGAAGAGGATATCAAAGAGGTGGCTACTCACAATCAAGAGGAAGATTCAATCATACTCAAAGCTACAACAACAACAATAACTACCAAGGAGGCTACAAATCAAGGAAAGAATACAACAATTACATAGAGGATCAAGAGGATTTTTTTTTTATTATGAACATGACTTCAAAGCAAGGTATGAATGATGAACACCTCCTCTATATTGACTCCGGATGTTCAAACCATGTGGACGGCAATGTAGCTCTTCTCTCTGACCTTGAGGAACCCAAGGGAAAGCACCAAGTACAAACAGATGATTACACCAAGCATTCAGTGGTCAAGGTAGGAAATGTCAAAACCTCTGATGAGAATAGAAATTTGTTGAGCAGGGTTCTTTATGTACCTAATGTCACCAAGAATTTGATGAGTGTTGGACATATTGTGGAAAAGGGTTTGCATGTTAGGTTTAACAAATATGGAGCATTTGTGGAGGATCCCCAACATGGATTCAAGAGAATTGCCAATGGAGAATAGACAGGTGGATTATTTACATTTGAACTTGAAGAAACAAGGAATATTGCACTTTATAATTACAAGGATCAAAGATTATCAGAACTTGAGATTTGGTAATTGCACTCAAGGAATCTATGAAGGTAATTGGTTCTAGATGGATTTTTAAATCAAGAGAAACTCAGATGGATCCATAAACAGTTATAAAGCTGGACTTGTTGCTAAGG
Organism: Ceratopteris richardii; assembly: GCA_020310875.1. Taxonomy (NCBI): domain Eukaryota; kingdom Viridiplantae; phylum Streptophyta; class Polypodiopsida; order Polypodiales; family Pteridaceae; genus Ceratopteris; species Ceratopteris richardii. The sequence goes on from CM035406.1 coordinate 246,092,530, forward strand.
GTTTTGCACAAACCCAAGGTTTTGATTATGACGAGATTTTCTCACCTATGGCCAAAATGCCAACCATCAGGGTATTGGTAAGTGTGGCTGCATCAAGGAATTGGAATATGCACCAATTGGATGTAAAAAATGCCTTTCTTAATGGCTGGATTTTAGAGGAGGTTTACATGGCTCAACCTCCTTGTTATGATGACCCAAGCAAGGTAAATTATGTGTGCAAACTAAACAAATCTCTTTATGGATTGAAGCAGGCACCTAGGGCATGGGACCATAGGTTGACTACCTATCTTAAAGATCAAGTTCATCATGAGTAAAGCAAATAATTCTCTATTTGTCAAGAGAAGTAATTCAGAGGTGATCTACCTATGTGTGTATGTTGAAGATATCATACTTATAGGTAGTGATGCCAATGGCATCAAGCAGATTAAGAACCAAATGATGCAGGAGTTCAAAATAAGTGATCTAGGGTCACTAAAGTACTTTCTTGGACTTGAATTAGTCTCTACAAATTCTGGAATTTATATTACTCAAAGAAAGTATGTGCACGACATGTTGAAGAAGTTCCACTTGGAGGATGCCAAGATAGCTAGCACTACTATGGAGGTAAACCAAAAATTAGGTGTTCATGAAGGTGATGTGCTTGAAAATATGGCAGGATACCAAAGCATAGTTGGAAGTCTAAACTATGCAACATTGACAAGGATTGATATTGCTTATGGAGTAAGTGTCTTAAGTCAATTCATGCATAAACCTAGAGCACCTCACTTGGAAGCTTCCAAAAGGATTTTGAAGTATCTCAAGGGTACCCAAAATCAAGGTTTATACTTTCCATATACTTCGCATTTGGACATCAAGCTTTATTCAGATGCAGATTGGGCAGGTTGTAAGGATGACAACAGGAGTACTTCAGGTTATCTTTAATTTGTAGGTGATAAGCCCATTTCATGGTCTTCCAAGAAGCAACCTACTGTTACTTTATCTTCAATAGAGGTTGAATATAGGGGATTCACCAATGCTACTCAAGAAGCCATATGGATTAGATTGCTATATGCAGATTTGGGACTACTTTCTAACTCACCAATGATTTTTGGTGACAATACTAGTTCTTTACATCTTGCAACAAATCCTATCTATCATGCTAGGACCAAGCATATAGAAGTTCACTATCATTATATGAGAGAGAAGCTATTGAGCAAGGAAATTCAACTAGCATATGTGTCCACTAATATGCAATGTGCAGATTTATTGACCAAAGCACTTGATGGTATTAAACTTTGCAAGTTTAAGGCTATGATTGGATTGCACGACATTCAAGAAGAATCATGAAGAAGTCTAAGCCAGGATGTTTGGCTTGAGGGGGAGCTGTTGGTGCAAATGCCAAGCCTTCACACTTGGCTAGGCATTGAAGAAGTTATCTGAAACTCCTTGAAGAACCACATGAACCATTGCTTATGGTTTTTACCATTAACTTTTGTAAAAGTCACTTGAATTAGAGGAATCTTCTAAATCCACTAAACTCGTGGATTTAGGAGAAATAAAGGTACGAATCATTTTGGTAGAATGTCTCCTAACTTGGAGGAGAACTTTTAGGTAAAGCCAAGCTTTGAATTTGAATTCAAACTTGGAGGCAAAGCATCTTTAAAAGGGGATTGTAATCTCGTAGCCTAGAGCCACTATTAATGAGCATATTGTTGATCACTTGATGTAGTTGAGAGGCTTGCACTATAGCCTACTCTTATCACCATAACTGGGCATCATATTTATGCCAATGATCATCTATAACATTGTTACATAATACATTACATTGTTGATTACATCCGTCTTCATCTCTACTATGTCCAATCAAAACAGTGTAATTGTATTGCTCATATCTCAGTGATCCCTCCATCATTTTCAATGATCTATAGCTTTTTGGAGCCAGCTCAAAGTCTACTACAGGCTATCAAAGTTTGAAGAAGTTTCATTCAGCCAATTGGGACGAAACTGTCTTGAAGTGGTCACTAGTCATTCTCTACACATCTCCTGAAAAGTCGGGGGTAAGCTTCTACTTGCTAAAGACATTGCTCTGTGTATAGTCAATCATTTTAAGTGATTCCACTTGGAAAAATTATCTCTCTAAGCTAATTAGATACCCTCAAGAGGAATTTTTCTAATTGCTACTGTACTGTGAGTACTGAGCAAAACATCCAGCAGGTATCAAGACCAAAATAGTAAGTTTTTGGTAACTTGCAAGTTGCAAACTTATCTGTTTTGATAAAATTGTTTGAAGCATCATCTCCAAAGTACATAGGCACTTATTTAGTGTCATTGAAAAGCTAAAGGGGCCTAGAACACAACTCTAAAGTGAAAGAGGGCAGGTACAAAGCAGGGATTAGCAGTACCAACTCATTTCTTGAGGTGTCCTTCCATATTTCCCAACATAATCATCTATCCAATTATGGCCTAATACTAAAGGCTCTATACAATCTTCGTTGTGAAAAACCAAGAGTTTGATCATCAAGCATACATCATATAGGAGAAGTTCCTTAGAGAAGGGTAACTTCTATCTCACCTAAGCAAGGGGATTCTACACCTCCCAATCCAATGAGACAAGCTTTTATTGGATTCACATGTATGCATGATTCTTGACAAAAAGAATAATTGATGGCACTTGTGTTAGAACAATCATGCTTGAAGGAAGAATTTCATCCAGTCTATTTTTTGGAGAAAACCTTAATCTTGTGGTTATTCATGGGACTTCACTCACATTATTTTGTAAATTCACTCGATTAATCATGTATTGTAACCTCTAATCTTTTTTTGAGGTTGCAATTAGAAGTCTAAAAGCCATAAATCAGGTGGTTGAAATCTCCTACCAAAATCAAGTCAATTTGAAATAGATTCCTATTCTCCTAGATTATAGTAAAAGGGGATGAGTCACAAAAAAACTCATCCCGTGAACATTTCGAAGTTCTTTTGGCTCTTAAGACTCATGGAAAACCATGAGGAGACTCTAAGGAGTGTATATAATCACTCGAAGTAATTGTACTTTATGATAGATGAATATACATTCAAGTTACACCAACATCTTGCTCACTTCCCTTCTTCTCTGTGTCATCTTCTCCAAGTTAGTAGAGTTGCTGAATTTGGTTTTCACAATTTAGAATTCCAATCTTCATGAGTAAGGACTCATTGGAAACTTATTAGTGTCTATTTGTATGATTCAAAGTTTTGTATAATTTGGATTATCATTCTATGTGCTAAAACAATTTCTTTGCCTTGAGGTCTGTTCATACTACTCCATGAAAAGTTAGAGTGACCCCCTGTTGATGCTAAGCTCATAATCTGGGCATGACTCGTTTATAATTCCACTTCTTATGCACAACATAATCTTTAAATAATTAGAAAACTTCCTCTAGAAGGAACTAAATCAATTGTAATTAGGTTGAGAGCATTGAGTGTTTGAAGTTGAACTTTCCTTAAATAAATAGAAGGTTTCTCACAGTCACTTCTCAAGTTGATAGCATGTTTTGCATCAACTAGTTCTTGGTGATGATTTAAAGTACATGGGATGTTTTATTGCACTAAATAGAATATTATAAGGTAAATCAAAGTCTTAAGTGATAATAGGCTGATTCTCCACTTGTGAGTTAACCTCATCACTCCAAGTTGCACATTACATCCATCCATCTCCCCTTAAGCACCTTTTAGTGGTATCACAAAAACCCTCTTCAAGATGGGTGATGGATTTCCTTCCATAATCAAGAAGATTGATATGAAAAACTATGATGCTTCAAAAATTAGGATGGAAGCTTTTCTGCAAGGAAGAAACCTTTATCGAGTAGTAAAGGGTGATGATGTTATGCCTACACCAAGATTCAAAGGAGGACCTACAGAAGATGAGAATGAGAATCTCACATTATGGTGTGCAAGAGATGCTCAAGCCAGGTCTGATATCTTTAAATATATCTCTGATTTCTTTCTCTCACACATTAGAAGTTTCAAAAGATCACAACAAACTTGGGATGCACTTGAAACATTGTTCTCTACTAGCACCAAGGCAAGGAAGAATCATTTGTGGAATGAGTTCAATCAAATGGTGAAGAGAACCAAGTAAAAAAACATGGATTTTGTTACCAAAGTCAAGGAGGTTGCAAATCAATTAGTTTCAATCGGATAATTGACTAAAGATGAAGCCATTATGAGGCAAATCCTGAATGGAATAAGGAATGATAGGCAATGGCAATCATTTACAACTGCCTATGAATCTCATTATGGATATGCAGACACCTAACTTCAACATATTTCTTGGACAAGTCTTCAATCAAGAGGCCAATAACAACATTAAAGAAGGTAATTGTTTTCAAGGTAACTCTACTACTGTCCTTTATACAGATAAGAAGTACAAGAAGAACAAAGGGAAGAAAAAGGAGGATGATGATAAAGAAATTTCCCGAGCCAACTTTGCAAGCAAAAGAAAATTGAAGAGAAAGAAGAAAGGAGCAAAGCAAGACAATTCTAAAGAACAAGAAGGTCATCCTTGTGCCATTTTTAATAAGACCAATCACATTATTCAAAATTTTTCGTTCAATGGAAGAACACAAAAAGGAGGAGGTAGAAGTGGATTTGGCAATACAAGAGGTAGAGGTGGAAAAAACTACAAAAACAACAATAGAAACAATACCATAAGAGGTTGTAAAAACATTCAGAGGTACAATCACATGAAGATTCATTGATTCTAATGAACTTGAGCCACAAAGAAGGTAAAGAGGATGTGTTCTATATAAATTTTGGTTTTTCAAACCATGTTGCAGGCAATGTTGCTCTCCTATCACACTTGGAGAAACCCAAGCACAAGCATGAAGTACAAACATGGGATGATACCAAGCACAATGTGGAAAGGATTGGCAATGTCAAAGCATCTAATGGTAGAACAAACATTCTGAGGAAGGTTCTCTATGTACGAACTATGACTAAATACCTAATAAGTGTAAGCCAAATTGTAGAAAAAGGCTTGTAGGTTAGGTTCACTCAACAAGGAGCTTATGTGGAAGATCCATGTCAAGGCTTCAAGAACAAAGCTACAGGTGAGAAGCAAGCTAGACTCTTCACAGTTAAGTGGGAGAAACCACAAATGTGGCTCTCTATAATTTTGGGTCTCAAACCCTAAGTGAGCTAGAGGTATGGCATAAGAGGCTTGCTCATGTGAATGAAAGAATACTAAAGGATATATGCAGGGATCAAAGTGTTCAAGGGCTGCCAAACATTTAAAATCAACATATGTGATGCTTGTTAGATTGGGAAATTACAAAGACAACCTTACCATAGCAAAGTACACAACAATCACTTGGACTTAGTACATATAGATCTATGGAAGTCAATTCAATTACCATCATTAGCAGGCTCAAGGTATTATGTACTTTTTGTTAATGACCATAGTAGGTGGACAATCTTATACTTTATCAAAAACAAAAGTGAAGTATTTGATTGCTTCAAAAGGTATTTAGCACATGTAGAGAACTACACATGTAGGTCATTGAAGAATCTTAAATATGATGGAGGAGGAGAATATTTCTTGAGAGATTTTGATGAATATTTGCTAGATAAAGGTAACAAGAGGGAGGCCACTACTAGGTACTCTCCTCAACAAAATGGTGTTGTTGAGAGAAAGAACAAAAAACTAATTGGGACAGCAAGGACAATGCTTGAAGAAAAGAAGCTACCACATCACCTATGGACAGAAGTAATTTCCACCACAGTTTACCTTGTCGGTAGATTACCATCCAAATCACTTCAAGCTATGACTCCGTATGAAGATTGGAATGGCAAGAAATGGATTCTAGGTCATTGCAAAGTCTCTGGTTGTTTAGCACATGTGCATATACCCTGACAAATAAGAGGAAAATTGGATGAAAGACTAACCAAGGATGTATTCATTGGATATGACTCAACCCAAATGGGCTATAGATTCTACAATCCAACCACAAAACAATTCACTACAAGTAGGGATGTTGTATTTGAAGAACAGAGGTCATGATATGAAGAAGAAAAGCAAAAGGTAAAGCTACCATGGGATCTTGATACATATTTTCTTCCATTAGAAAATAATCATGATGCACAAGTGTAGGAATCTAGAAGTGAATCAGAAGGTCAACAATATGAGAAGGAAATATATTACAAAATTTGGAAGTCTAGAGGGAAGTCCAAAATGCAAGAATATGGAGAATGTTCCAAACATACTAGAAGATGAACAAGGTAAAGAAGGAAACTTGAAAAGTATGGTAATGATTCTACTTTTGTAACCAAACATACCATCTACTTGGACAAAGATTCAATTTCAAAAGAACCCTCAACTTATGAAGCAGCCAAAGGTAACCCTAATTGGGAGAAATCCATGAAGGAAGAAATTGAAGCCCTAAAGGAGATGGACACATGGATTTGATTCCTATGCAAACCAACAGAAAGATAATAGGTTGGAGATGGGTGTACAAACTGAAAAGAAGTTTAGATGGCTCTATTTGCAGATGCAAAGCTAGGTTGATTACTAATGGATGTTCTCAAACTTAGGGCATAGAATTTGTAGAAACTTTCTCAGATGTGGCCAAGATGACCACCATCAAAACCTTGCTTAGTGTTGAAGCTACAAGGAATTCGAAGTTACTTCAACTTGATGTGAAGAATGATTTTCTCAATGGATGGATCAGAGAGGAGGTATATATGTTATAAACCCTATGGTATGAGAACCCTAATTATCCTAATATGTATGTAAGCTTAAGAAGGCATTGTATGGTTTAAAACAACCCCCTAGGGCTTGGAACTATAGATTGGTGACTTATTTGTAAGATCAAGGATTCAAATCAAGTAATGTAGACCTTTCATTGTTCATCAAAAAGGTTAATAATGAAGTTATATATATATATATATATATGTCTTTATGTAGATGACATAATTATGACAAGTGATGATGTGATTGGGATAGAAGAAATCAAGAAACATACGCAGGTGGAATTCAAGATCAGTGATCTTGGAGAACTCACATTTTTCTTAGGGATGCAGGGAATCCAGATAGATCAAGGGATGTCATTGACTCAAAGAAGGTATATACAAGATCTACTCTTGAAGCTCAAGAGGCAGAATGCCAAACCTTTAGGAACACTTATGAAAATGAGTCATGAACTTAGTGTTTATGAAGATGAACATATTGAAGATATAAAGGAATATCAAAGCCTTGTAGGTAGGTTAATCTATGCTACACATACAAGATCAAACATTTCTTATAGTGTTGGAGTGATTAGACAATTTATGCACTCTCCAAGAAATTCACATATGGAGGTAGCCAAAAGAGTGCTCAAATATCTAAAGGGTACAATCAATGAATGTATATTTCACTCTTCCATATCTAATTTGGATCTCAAACATTATTCAGATGCAGATTGGGTAGGATCCAAGGATGACAGGAGAAGTACATCAAATCTCCTAGCATTCACATGATCAAAGCTTGTTTCTTGGAGTTCCAAGAAGCAACCTATAGTAGCACTCTCTTTCACCAAAGCTGAGTACAGATGCTTGAAAATATCCACACAAGAAGATATATGGTTGAAAGAGCTATATTCAGACTTTGGACTTGTGATTTCCAAACCTCACATATTTGGAGAAATATAATCTTGATGCATTTAGTAGGAAACTGTGTATATCATGCAAGAACTAAACATAGAGAGGTTCATTACCATTTCATTAGAGAGAAAATCATGTCAACGGAGATTGATGTATCATGTTTTCCAACAAATATGCAAGTGGAATATATGATGACCAAAGCTCTTGATGGAGTAAAGCTTTGTCAGTTCAAAGCAATTGCAAGTATTCAAGTTATTCAAGATTAAAGACTCGAGCATGATTCAACTTCAGGGGGAGCTATTAGAACAACAAGCTTTTATCATGCTTGAAGGAAGAATTTCATCTAGTATATTTCCTGGACAAAATCTTAGTCTTGTGGTTATCCATAGGTCTTTACTCACATTCTTTTGTAAACTTGCATAAACTACCTTGCCACTTCCATATTAGCTCATAAACTAGCTTGCCACTTCCATATTAGCTCATGTTTGGTCACATGATTTTGAGATATATCAAACTTTCCATAATATTCCCATACATGGTAGAATTTTCTAAAACTTCACTTGTGTTAGCATCCATCTTTAGTTTCTAATTTAATGGCATAGAAAAAATTCACACATGCTTTCTTTTTTCGCATAATCAATGCAAGATATTTTCACAACAACCATATACCTTCTATCTATTTATGATTTGTATGACCAAAAAATATTGCAAAAATTATAAGTATGCATATCAAATTATTACATCTCAAGTTTCTTTAGAGCCTATATTTTATTCTTATCATCACTAAAAATTATCTTTGCTTACCATGAGTGAAATGCATCATATATGAAATCCGATAGAAGTTAAGTAAATTACATTTCTTGCATGCCCTTTAGTTTTCACACATACCATGTATACTTGTTCTTATAACTCACTATGTAGGAAGAGATCATTTATGTCTATCTAATGCAATGCCCATCCTTTTTCTGTAAAAAATTTATAGAACATCCTTAGTAGTTATAAGAATGTATGTCCTACTCATTTCCACAGCTCTTTTCTAACAATCTTGATATAAAGTTGCTTGTTCTACCTTATAAACCAATTTGCAACCAATGGTTTTCTTCCCTTTTGATACTATGGCCAATCAAGTTGGCCCGATTATTTAATCTTTTGGTATGTAGTTGGCATCTATGGTTGGAGACATCTATTTGATAGTTTCTTGCAAGGAATATGGGAGAAACAAACATCTTCAAACCTCTTTGCAATTGGGTGCACTAATTGCAAAGATCTTGATGTTTAATTTTTTTTTATTACTTTTATTGAATGTATATGTAGATAGTTATGGTCCTCTAAATGTAGGTTAGATATAATAAGCTTTGGAATGGAGATATGTAAGAATAAGGAGGACAATAGCGAATCTCTCAAAACATGCCTCTAGAACCGTTTAGCTCATCATATCCCACATATGAACTTTCATGATCTTGCAAAGAGGTAAAACACTTGTACATTTAGCAAAGTTCTCCCAAGTGATTAGAGGAGGATGAATGACGCACACATTCACACATATCTCTATCTCTTTGGGTTCACATGAATTATAGGGTTGGATGCTCCATGTTGAGGCATCACAATTAGTGGCTCGTTGGAGCTGCATGGAGGCTCTCTTGGGGCCTCAAAGTCCGTGTTTCATATCCATGTAAGCACAAAGATAGGGCCTCTCTAACCACATCATTTATGCCACTTTTTCCATTTATACCTCCGCTCATAAAAACTTTTTACCATGTATTTGGATCCTTAGAAATCTTACAAAAGCTATTCATACTAAATGTAAGATAGGAAATTGAAATTGATATGTGTGCATGCAACTCACCCCCCATCCTTCTTGTCGCCATTCTCCCAATATAGGTAGAATTTTATGTTTTTAATGTGGGCATGTGAGCATCATGAACATTTCTCTTCCGACTACTGATGAATTGTAGGATAACCCTTGAACTAGGGATCTTTGTCAGCTTTCCCTTATCCCACACAAAGAGGGTAATGAACATCTTGGATTATGTCTAACATTGTGGTTTAGCGAGTAAGACGTGTGGGCAAGTGGGGGAGATTGGGAAAATAATAGAAGTGGTGATCCCTATTATTGTCAAAAATACACATTTCAAGTCATATCCGATGATCCTATTTTATTGAGTGCAAAATTTATGATGTGGTTGGAAGGAGATACTACAAGCTTGTGCTCAAAGCTAGAACAGCTAGAAATTTCCAGGTGTATCAGTCAAGATAGCTATAATTTCAAGCTTATAAATAAGTAAAGCATTTATAATCCCACCTACATAGCATCCCATCTACATAGGGTGTAACATGAACACCATGCTAGAATAAGATGAGCTTCAAAGAAAACAAATGATTTTGTTTTCACATTCCTATGAAGAGAGATTCAAGGGTTTGTTCAAACAAGTTGAGAAAAATACCCTTGCCTCCATGTTAGAAATAGATAATGAAAGAGGAATGGCATATACCCTAGAAGTGTTTTTTGGGTGTCCCATTTTGTACTTATTGATCGGTTTCTCCAACATTATTTGCATATCTAGTGTGAGCAAGGATGGAGATGGCAATATATTTGACAATATTTTGAACCCCACCATGAGCCAAAGAAGGGAGAGGTGTTAGTATATCTTGTTAGTGATGTGTGAACACACTTAAGACCGTTGGGGAACATAACCCTAATAATAAAATTATCTTTGTATATTCTATTATACTTCATAACACCATGTTTTTTGCTCCCAATTTTTTTTCATATTCATAATTTTGTTTGTGTGTATTCCTACTCCTTGAATTCTAATAATTGGTCTCAAAGTATAGTAAGCACATCCAAAGGTCGTAAGGTTCACATCCCTTGGGCAAGTTTTTGAATTTGTGAAGAAGATCAGATTCTCAATAGTAACACTTAAGAAGTATTGTCGATGCGCTAGCTTATCAAGAAGCAGATGAAGCACTTAGAATAGAACAACATTAGGTACCCAAATGAGAAATCTTTTCAAGGATAAAAAATGAGGGTTTCAAAGAGCCATATCAAGATTCCATTTTCAAAGACAATGTGTCCCAAAAATCTACCATGAAGACACATTCCTCTAGGTTTAGATACACATGATATTGTCAACATTTTGCAATAATTTGATTAAGTCGAGATTATGCAAAATTTGTTGGTTTACATATGTCAAAATTTCATCTAGGTACACTTCCAAGCACTTGTATATAAACTCTTTGAACATGTGACACAACAAGCATTGGAAGGTAGTTGGCGCATTGATCAAGACAAAAGCATGGCACAAAATGAAAAGATATCCCATTCAATAGTGAAAGGAATTTTTTGTTATTCCTTAGGAACAATTGCTACCTAATTATAGCCTAAAATGCCATCCAAGTTCCTCGTTGTCATATGCTATGCCTGAGGTGGCTTCTCGCTTGGGATTTTGTACCACTATCTTCCTATGCTCTGTTTCATACTACTTAAAGTTCTAAGGCACTTCAAATCCAAATTGCCCATCTTTCAATTTCTCTTTGTCTTATGGATCATCCTCTTGTTCATTCTCCCCCTCTTCCACTTGTATTTTATAGTAGCCTCCTATACTTTGCAGTGTCACACTTTGATTTGGGTTTTCTAGGAGATCTTCACATGCACAAAAGTATTGTTCCTCCACTAGGGTATTTTGAATCTTCTTAGTTATGAAATTTTGTCTAAAGCTAGGATCCATGATTTTTCATGATGATCTTTGGTCCGTTTATCGAAGGTTGAGTTCCTAGATATGATGATATCGATAATGAAAAATATACTCATCTTCATCACAAAATTGCTCTTCCACTTTTTCATTTATACACACATCCATAGTACGTTGGAACATCAAGCTTACACTATGCTTGAGGTTGATTTGATCTACATCAAAAAGCTATCATTTGGATTACATCAAACGAATATCCATTGGAGAGTTCTTTTACTTATGCTCATTCATTGTATTTTTTTAAAAAGATTTTTTATGGACCTTTTAGCATTGTAAAAGCCTAGAGCTTTACACATGTAAAACTAGAAAGAGAGAGAATCAAAAGTCCACAAATTTGTGGTGGTTGAGTTGCAATCAATCAATCAATCACCTAAAAATAGGTCAAACTAGATCTTCACTTTTCTTAGATTGTAGGAAAGTGAATTGATTCCCTCCAACAACCTTTACTACCTTCATTTGAATTAAAAATCCACTTGTAGAAGTCATCGAGCAATTCAAGAGTCTATATAAAGACTTCAAATCACTTGTACATTACATGGAAGCAATATGCATACACTTGCGGCCATCATTGTCTTGCTCCTTCATTTTTTTGCATCATCTTCTTCAACAACAGTAAGCTTGCAGAGGCTGGTGCTCTCTCTGTAGAGCTCCAACTTGGATGAAAGAGGAATCATGGAAATATATTAGTTTCTAATTTAAATTTATCAATTTTCAAATCATTTGGTTTAGTAGATTGGGAGAAATCTTAGTTTTTATGTCTCAGGGTCTATCACTGCACATTTCTAAAAAATAGGAGGTACCACCATTGAGTGTCAGGTTCCTTCCAAAAGCATATTTTGCTTATTCCTTATACTCGTGTGCATTCTATACACTCAAACTATTTGTGTCACTCCTCCAAAAGGATTTTTTCTAATTGTAATCGTGTTGGTTGCTATGATCATTTGAAGTTCATTGTCTCATCCAAAGATAGTAAGTTTTTTGAGCTAGTCAATGCGCAAACCTATCTGTTTTGTATCGACTCTTTCTCCTTGATGCTCCAAAGTACATAGTCCATTTTATTGCACTTATTGCATGCCTATAAGGTCTATTTGGGTCTCCATAAGCTCAAGGTCTGGTCTTGTGCCGGTTTGCTGGACCGAACTTCGCCGCCTCGCAACTCACTTTTCTACCTCCTACAAGCTTCTCCAAGTTCTTTCATAGTAGCCAAGATCTAACTCCATAAATGTGGCTCAAATTCTTCATCGTTAAACACTTTTTTAACATGATCAGGATCTACATCTATCAGGTATGTTTTGAGAATACCAAGTCCATTATTGGTTCCATATTCTCCTTCTCTTGCACCATCTCAAGTGTATCCTCATTAATCCAATTTGAGTCACTAGTATTGGTACTATGAATGGAAATGGAATTGTCCTCATCATTCTCATTGTGGAAGGGATGACATTGCAGATGGGAAAGTTCTCTGTGAGAGAATTCATACAAGTTGAATTTTGTGGTTACTCATGCATATTGAAAGTATAAAGAGTTATAACCCCAATCTTGCATAAAAACAAAATGAAATAAAGAATGTACTCACAAATGAAATGAGTGTGAGTCTCAAAAGAGTGAATAGACCATGAAATAGGAAAACTCACATATGGATTAGAGTGAGCTTTCCAAGAGCATGGAGTGAAGTGTCAAACTTCTAACCAAGTACAAAATCGGGAGAGGCAATCCTTATATAGATTTGGAGGAGACTCTCAAAATATATCATATGTGGGATAATTTTCCTCGAAGGAGAATGTGTAATAGTAGAAACTACATGGAGAGTGTCCCAAAAGGTAATAAACAAATACAAAATGGAGATGATCTTATAGAAATGAGCTATAATAAATAAATGGAAGAAAATGTAAAAGAGTAAGGTATAATTTCTTCAATATGTCTACCAATTGCAACTTCATGTGTGTTGGCCTTAACGTTGATTTTCCCCCTTTCTTCCATAACTCGATGATGATTATGCCTATACTTGATCCTCAATCTATGATGGATTTAGTGATCACTTTGTTGTATTGGATTGTAAGAATTTAACATTCCTCATCTCCTCCATTGAAGTCTCCTATTTTGTCTACAAATATTGGAATGATACTAGAAGTGACTTTAATTTGAGTGTGTTAAGTTTACATGGGTGGTTCATTTCCTTTTTGGCCACGAGATGGTCTCCTAGAAGGATTCTTAAGATATTTTTAGTTCAATCTACCCTCTTTCTTGGTAGCATGGTCATTTTATGACACTCTGTTTTCTCTTCATATGGGCCTACATAACTAGGCAGGCACCCTAAACTTGGTGTGAGGTTTGACTCAAATGCAATCAAATGGATGCATCCCATGGACTCACATCATCTTCTAGGGGTGGGCCTTCAAAATTAAGTTCAAACAATGGTGGTGGTTGATTTTGCGGTTCCCTCCATCTCTAGCTCACACTAGTTCCCAAAGTTTTTGCTTTCGGCTCTTGGTATCTAGGTCAAGAATATTTTCACCATGGATTAAGTTTATACATGGGGATTCTAAAAGCATATTGGCATCGGTGATCTATCATTTGGGTTGTTCTCTCTTAAAGATGGTTGTTGACACTCAAGGTTGAGCACAAGCATGGAAGCACATCAAGGAAGTGGACACATAAGAAGAAGGAGCATGTAGGGAACTCCAAGAAATGCGCCAAATTTTCAGAAGAAATCCTTATAAAAATAGTGATTTTTATCACTAAAAAGAAATTTAAATACCATTTTCCATTTTTGCAACTCCATTTTGTTCAAGCCGAGGAGTTCTTGAGCTTGAGGAGTATTAGAAGTATCATCCTACCAAGTTTCATAATTTTTGGACTCCGTTTGAGCCCTCAAATAAGCCCTGGAACCTAATTTTTAACTATGCCGAACACTAGGTTTGAACAGGGCCAAAACCACTCAAAAAACTATAAAAACAGCTAGACAGCTCAATTTTGAGGCTAGCTTGTGAGAGATTTGAGCTCTTGTAAGAGATATCTTTTGTAATCGAACTCCTTCCATTGTTCCACTCTTTGCTCTTACCTTGTGCACGTGTGTATGTATGTGTGTGCATGCTTGTGTGCTTTCACTCACGCACTTGTGCCATCACTTGCTCATGGTCTTCATACCAGTCCTCACGTCTCCACGGATTGACATTTATGAGGTGAATCTCCTCACATTGATACCTGCCATTGTGCTAGAGTGACAATTGTCTTATTCGGTCTGCCATTCCTAAAATGATAATTAGGAACCATGTAAGGGAAGAACGGAGGAGTCCTCTCTAGCATCTTCTAAGGTACTTCAAACATTTTTTGTTAACTTATAACCATCTCTCTCTAATTCTAACCTAGGGTGTATTTCTCATGATTTTCAATGTTGGGACCCTCATGGAGTTGTTGGTGGCAGGCTTGCAATAGTAGCTCTAGATTTGGATCAACTATGGAGGATGCCTTAAATTTGGCTTGACGAACCTCTTTTTCATGCTTCTCACTTTGTTCCTTGGCTACTTTGGCTTCCTCTTAAGCATGTTTGACTTGATTCTTTAGCTCCTTGATCCTCTTTATCATTTTCTTGATTATGATGTCGTGTTGTTTTTTCCTTGAGGTTCTTTTTTTTCTTGTGGGTAGATAAGTCTACACCTTTTTCTTTGGTTTGGACTTTCTTTTTGGTTTTGGTTGTGATGACTAGTTGAATCGGGATTTCCTCCTCTTCATCACTCTTTCTCATCTCAAGCTCACTAGGAAATTGGTAGGTTTGATCAGAAAACTAGATTGTCCTAGGTATTTTTGGGCAATCTTTGAGCCAATGAGTGATTCTGCAATCACAAAAACATCTTGACCTCTACGTATTTGATGGAATTTTTTGGGATCTTTGAGGTGGCTATCTAATGCAATGCCCATCCTTTTGCTATAAAACATCTATAGACCATCCTTATTAGTTATAAGAATGTATGTCCTACTCATTTCAACATCTCTTTTCTACCAATCTTGATATAAAGTTGCTTATTCTACCTTATAAACCAATGTGCAACCAATGGTTTTCTTCCTTTTTGATACTATGGCCAATCAAGTTGGCCCAATTGTTTACTCTTTTGGTATGTAGTTGGCATCTATGGTTGGAAACATCTATTTGATAGTTTCTTGCAAGGAATATGTGAGAAATAGACATCTTCAAACCTCTTTGCAATTGGGTGCATGAGTACTAATTGCAAAGATCTTGACGTTTAATTTTCTTTTTTTTTTTCATTCCTTTTATTGAATATATAAGTAGATAGTTATGGTCCTCTAAATTTAGGTTAGATGTAAGAAGATTTGGAATGGAGATATGTAAGAATGGGGAGGACAATAGTGAATCTCTCAAAAACATGCCTCTACAACTGTTTAGCTCATCATATCCCACATATGAACTTTCATGATCTTGCAAAGGGGTAAAACACTTGTACATTCAACAAAATTCTCCCAAGTGATGAGAGGAGGATGAGTGACACAAACATTCACACATATCTCTATCTCTCTGGGTGTTCACATGAATTATAGGGTTGGATGCTCCATGTTGAGGCATCACAATCAGTGGCTCGTTAGAGCTGCATGGAGGCTCTCCTGGGGCCTCAAAGCCCTTGTTTTATTAAAATCACCATGTTCAATTTTTACATATCCATGTAAGCACAAAGGTAGGACCTCTCTAAAAACATCATTTATGCCACTTTTTCCATTTATACCTCCGCTAAGAAAAAGCTTTTACCATGTATTTGGATCCTTAGAAGTCTTCCAAAAGCTATTCATACTAAACGTAAGATAGGAAATTGAAATTGATATGTGTGCATGCAACTCACCCCCCATTCTTCTTGTCGCTTTTCTCCCGAAATAGGTAGAATTTTATGTGTTTAATGTGGGCATGTGACCATCATCAACATTACTCTTCTACCTGCTGAGTAATTGTAGGATGACCATTGAACTAGGGATCTTTGTTAGCTTTCCTTTGTCCCACACACACAGGGTAATGACCATCTTGGCTTATGTCTAAAAGTGTGTTTTAGCAAGTAAGAGAGTGTGGGCAAGTGGGGGACGTTGGGCAAATAATAGAATTTGTGATCCCTATTATTGTAAAAAATACTCATTTCAAGTCATATTCGATGATCCTAAGTTTTATTGAGTGCGAAATTTATGATGTGGTTGCAAGGAGATACTACAAGGTTGTGCTCAAAGCTAGAATAGCTAGAAATTGCAAGGTCTATAAGTAAGGTAGCTATAATTTCAAGCTTACAAATAATTAAAGCATTGATAATCCCACCTACATACCATCCCATCCACATAGGGTGTAACATGAACACTATGTTAGAATAAGATGAACTTAAAAAAAAAAAACAAATGATTTTGTTTTCACATTCCTATGAAGAGAGATTCAAGGGTTTGTTCAAACAAGGTGAGAAAAATACCCTTGCCTCCATGTTAGAAATAGATAATGACATAATAATGGCATATACCCTAGCAATGCTTTTTGGGTGTTCCATTTTGTACTTATTGATGGGTTTCTCAAAAATTATTTGCATATCTAGTGTGATCAGGGATGGAGATGGCAATATATTTGACAATATTTTGAACCCCACCATGGGCCAAAGGAGGGAGAGGTGTTAGTATATCTTGTTAGTAATGTGTGAACACACTTAAGACCATTGGGGAACATAACCCTAACAATAAAATTATCTTTGTATATTCTATTATACTTCATAACACCATGTTCTTTGCTCACAAAATTTTTCTTATTCATAATTTTGTTTGTGTGTATTCCTGCTCCTTGAATTCCAATAATTGGTCTCAATGTATGGTAAGCACACCTAAAGGTCGTAAGGGTCACATACCTTGGGCAAGTCTTTGAATTCATGTAGAAGATCAAAGTATCAATAGTAACACTTAAGAAGTATTGCCGATGCACTAGCTTATCGAGAAGCAAATGAAGCACTTAGAATAGAACATTAGGTACTCAAACGATAATTTTTTTTCAAGGATCAAAGTATGAGGGTTTCTAAGGGCCATATCAAGATTCCATTTTTGAAGGCAATGTGTCCCAAAAATTTACTTTGATGCACCACGAAGACACATTCCTCTAGTTTCACACATACCATGTATTTTTGTAACTAGGTGGTTGGCCCATGTATACTTGTTCTTGTAACTCACTATGTAATAAGAGATAATTTATGTTTATCTAATGCAAAGCCCATGCTTTTGCCATTAAAAATTTACAGGCCGTCCTTATTAGTTATAAGAATGTATGTCTACTCATTTCCACATATCTTTTCTATCAATCTTGATATAAAGTTGCTTATTCTGCAGCAAATATTATAGTTACCTTATAAACCCATTTGCAACATTTCTTTCCTTTTTATACTATGGACAATCAAGTTGGCTCAACTTTTTACTCTTTGTTGGTATGTAGTTAGCATCTATGGTTGGAGACATCTATTTGATGGTTTCTTGCAAGGAATATGTGAGAAACAAACATCTTCAAACCTCTTTGCAATTATTTTATGTAGGTTTTACTTGTGTGCATGAGTACTAATTGCAAAGATCTTGAAGTTTATATTTTCTTTTTTTTTATTCCTTTTATTGAATTTATTTTCTACACAACCCCTTGTAAAAGAGGATATAAGAATTTTTGGAATGAAGATATGTAAGAATGAAGAGGAATGAAAAAGGGTGGTGGTTAGACCATAGTGAATCACTCAAAAACATGCCTCTACAACCATTTAGCTCATCATATCCCACATATACCAAAGTTCTTGAGAAATTTGAAACTTTGAAAACAATACACTATCCTAAAATTTCTCCAAGACTTTGTGGCCCTTTCAAGTTTCTTAGAAAGATTGGTACTTTGGCTTATGATTTGGAACTTTTAGATGATTGTCTACTTCATCCATTATTTCATATAAGTAGGTTGAAAAGAAAATTGGCTTAACAAGATAAACTTGTATCTTCAAATACAATAGCCCAACCAATTTCCTTCATAACATCCATCACCAACCAGAGAAAATACTTTGCACTCAAGATAGGGCTCATTTATATAAAGAGTTCCTAGTTAAATGGAAGCATGGGACAAAAGAAAGTGCCACTTGGGAACAAGTAAGTTCCATCAACAAAAGATTTTCCTCTTTTCTAGCTCTAAGTTAGGAACGAGACAAATATTTGAGAATGAGTTTATGATCAATGAGACAGATCATGGTGCATGGGGAAATACTCCACATAATATACCAACACACATTTTCAAGGATGAAAATGTTAAAAGTGAGAAGAATGTTGTATAAACCTTGGGTTGGATCCTCAGATAATGACTTCAACCCTTGGGAATGCTTGGTTTGTTTACTTGGGTTAGACGTTTGAAGTTGGAATATCAATTCTTGGCTTTAATAGGCTTGGTAGAAGCTTTTCCCAAGTGTGATCTTGACTCGTACCTGAAAGGAAGGCTTTGATTGAAATAGAAGTCATGTCACTATCCAAGTTTCCACATGGACACTTGAAGGGACACATGGAAGTGTCCTTTGATATGCACCCCTTGGACCTTTGGTGTGTGTGTGTGTGTGTATAATATATATATATATATATATATATATATATATATATATATATATGGGTGGAGTTGGATAGGTGGATACATACTCTCACTCTCTTTTGGTAGAGATTATCTTTTAGCTTGGACTTTTCACAACACTGAACTTGAGGACTCTCTCAAGTCCAAGCAAGATGACCTTATGAAGAAGCAAGATAAGCTCAAAAGGAAAGATAATCAGCTCAATAGGGAGTTGTTGATATATTTAGGTAGTGATGTGTGTGAACACACTAGGACCACCAGGGTACTTTTTTTCCTCTTTAGGAGGCTTTTTCCCCTACTTGTGTTGGGGATGTAAGGATCATGTGACCTTATCCTTATATTCATATATATACATCATATATAGAGCATTGCCTCAAGAGAGATCATATGTGGGTTTCGAGGCTCCCACGCATATGTGCGCGTTTCTCCTCTCCTCTCTCTCCCACCATCTCCTCCTTGCCCCTCTTATTCTGCACACCAAAGCCCTTCATTGGTATCAGAGCATGTTGAAGGCTTGTGTGCAAGAAGCTTCAATGGAAGATTAGGTCACAAGAGGTGAAAGTATAGGTCGGCATCTCTCAATAGCAGTTTAGTATTTTAGCCATAACTCGAAATACAAAGGTTGGATTGATGCATTTTAAAGTCATGTGTGTAGCTGACATAGAGAGATACAACTTCACAAAAGAGTGTAGAACCTGGTTCAGAGTGCTATAGTGCCGAAAATTCGAAAAACATAGACTGATGTAGAAGATGAAAAACAACAGGTCAATGTTTTGGCTATAAGTTGAATTTTACAAATCGGAATGAGATGATTCAACTTGGTATGCCTATCTTAGAATAATCTCTACAACTTTGTAGAAGAACACAAATCCAAATTCTGAGTGATAGGTTGCCAAAATTGTAGAATACAGAGCAAAAATGTTGTAGGTGAAGATGAAATTGATAGTTGATGCTTGTTTTGTGCATATCTTTAGCTACACACCTCCGATTGAGGTGTTCTTTATGTTACGTAGCCAAGAAAAAGTTTTTTGAAGTTTTCTGAAGATCAAAAGTTTAGATTTAGATGTTATCACCTCTGAATCAGCAAAATACATAGCAGCATATTTTCACCAAAACAACCCTAGTTGCTTTTAGAGATTCATTTTGGTTTGGAACTTCTTTGAGAGAGATTTTTTGGTATGCAAGCTCTTATTTTCAGAGCTTCAAGGCATTGTACATGTATGATCACTATGGTAGCTCCTCCATATGAGAGTAGAACATGATCTTGTCATGTGTTTGGTATATGAGATGACATTGTCGTATACCTTCTTTTCGAGGTTTATATCAACATGATTTCCATCATGGATCTATAGTGGCATTGTGATTTATATCTTGCTTATGCCACTTGGTTATGGATTTCCTTGTTGGTTGCACATCCTTTTATGAGAGTTGACATTGGATCTAGATTGGTACTTGTATCTTTGTTTTCTTTGCAAGTACATGATTCAGATTGGAGCCTCAGTTACACATTCGTTTATCACTGTTATTAGCATTTGGTCATTGATTGATATGTGTTTGCCAGTGTGATTCTTGACATATGTGGATGGTGATTCCCACATGGTTTATTTGGTTCAAAATCCATTTTACAGAGGAGATGCTACCAAAATTTTGACATCTTTTATGCTAGAAGAGAGCTCTAGTGGATCTTGAAGCTTCTGTGATAGCTTTGGATCATTGATTATCTCCATTCACTTGGACTTGGTCACACATTGTTCGTGACAGGTTGGACCATCTTGCAAGATTTATTCTTGAGTGGCAGGTGTATCGCCATTGTATTGGCATATATTTCCATCAGCTTATGGGCATATGTATTTGCCATTATCCTTGATTGGATGAGTGATAGGTGGTGACAGATTACTCATTGTTCTTTTGATATTGGTTATCTTGTTTGATTGCTCAATTTATAGGGGATACTCTGTCAAAATTTTTCCAGGATTCTTTCATATCTACTTGGTCACTTTGGAGACTTGGTGAGCAGGCTTATGCTCATGGTTTTATATGCATGGTAGATGCATGGTTATGTGACAGGTGGTTCACATGGTTTCTTCTCCAATGAGACATATGTAATGTGAGTTATGCATATGGATATGCAAGTGTGATCCTATTGAGGATAGAATATTATTTCTAGTCTCTTGTTACATTTCTAGTCTCTTGGATTGCCAGCATGGTGTCTTCTTGATTTGATGGCACTGACTTTTTGATATGGAAAGCTCAGATGTGGCATACATTGGTTCGTCTAGGGTTACACATGTATGTGCATAGAGATGCACAGAGACCTCGTGATATGCCTGATCATGTATGGATGGATATGGATGCATTGGCCAGCTCCACTATCCGATTACAGCTTGTGGATTCTATACATGAGTCTATGATGTATGAAGAGACGAGTAGTGCATTATGTCGGAGACTACATGATATGTATGCGAGTCCATTAACTCATGTGAGACATAGATCACATCAACAGCTTCGATGTTGGCATCGTGGTCGTAAGGGCCACATTCGACAATGTTTCTTCAGGCAGATGTGACGACAATATCAGAGACATGCATGTGATGCAAGTCAGGTAGTGATTTTAGGAGATTCTATGGTAGTTGATTATGCTAGTGATAGTGATATCACTTTCTCCTATGGTTCATCTCAAGATTCCTCTTGTTCATTGGATGGCATACATATGGCTTGGTTGATTGATGCATTAGCATATTTTCATATTACTCCACATCATGAGTGGTTTTATCGATTCTCAGGTGAGAGTCATGGATGTGTGCACTTGCCTGATGGTATGACATATGACATTGAGGGTGTAGGAGACGTATGCCTTATGCTACCTAGTGGAGCATCACTTATACTCAAACATGTATGCTATGTGCCTTCATTCCCTATGAGCTTGATTTCACTTAGTTAGTTACAAGAGAGCAGATGTTATGCATTCCTTCGTGAGCATCATTTTCAGTTGTAGTTGGGACAGTTTATGCTTGTTCAGAGGTGCCAGAGTTGGATACAGGTATCCACCACAAGTACTTCATGTGAGAGACAGTCTCGTCTCAGTGGGAGTTCAGCCTCATGTGCGACGTGAGACTCATCATGTCTCATTTTTTCTACCTACAAATAGGTCTATTGACATTCATGATGCACATGTATGGCAGGATTCAAATGCTCAGATGGATGCACATATAGAGCATGTTTTGGATGCTCATGATGCTTATGTAGAGCATGGTTGAGTTGATCATATGGATGATCTTATAGAGCATACTTTGGATGATCATTTGGATGCTTTAGAGCATGATGTGGATACTCATGTAGAGCATTATGATGATACTCAGTTAGAGTATGATCATCAGTTTGACCTTGGTGTTGATGTTGTGCAGTTACCTCATGTGGAGCATGATCATACACTTGGTATGGTAGAGCAAGATTGCTCTAATGGTACACAATGTATGGTAGAGCATATTAGCTCTCAAGATGCATAGCTAGATACATCCTTGGTTGCGAGCATGGCTGATTTAGATGCTGAGGAGTCAGCAATTATGCAGTCATTCTTGGATTTGCTCATGCCAGATGTTGACACAGATATGTCAAGACATGTTGATCTTGATGATGGTGCTTTGGATTCCTTGGATAAAGGCATGGTTGACATGATTAGGTTAGCCAGGATAGCACATGTTTCGTCAGCATTCGGGAGTCTGATGTACGAGTTGTTATGCTCGAGACCATATATTGCAGTTGCTATTGGAGCATTTGCACTTGGAGTTGTCAGTTGTTTGATGATTGACACAGGTATAGAGCGAGTGGGAGCTTTGCAAGAACTTCATCAGTTCTTGCATCAATTATATGTGAGCTCGACTCTTGTCGATATGAGTCTAGAGCAGTTTGAGGTGCATGGATACACCTTGTTCAAGGTAGTTGGTGTAGGCTGATCTGTATGAGTTGAGATTCGGACTCTTCCTGTACATTAGTATATAGTCCTACATCATTCTTTGTATGTTTTACCACTTATGGTCACATTGATCCTTAAGTGGGAGATTGTTGGGGATGTAAGGATCATGTGACCTTATCCCTATATTCATATATATATACATCATATATAGAGCATTGCCTCAAGAGAGATCATTATGTGGGTTTTGAGGCTCCCACGCATCTATGCCATTTCTCCTCTCTTCTCTCCCGCCATCTCCTCCTTACTCCTCTTGTTCTGCACACCAAAGCCCTTTAGCTTGTATATATGCATATAGCCCTAACAAGTTACTTATCTTTGTACATTCTAGTGGTAATACATTCAGTATTGTGTGTTGTGCTCCAAGATTCTTCTTCTTCCTTGTGCTATTCGCATGCTTTCGTAGACATCTAACTCCAATAATTGGTATCAGAGCAGGTTCGCACTTCATCTAGGGTGTCATCGACACCCCTCTGGTCACAGTCTCAGAATTGCACAAAATTTGGTGACCATACTCAAGGTGATTAGGAGATCAAAACAGCTTTGCTATCTGGTGCCGAAATCATGATCTAAGCTTGTTTCAGCATTTGAATGCACTATCACAGTGCTTTTGCAGGTTATTTCATCTTTTTATGCCGAAGATATATACAAGTTTCGGTTCGTCAATATAAGCATCTCGAAGTCTACTATAGGTTTATTAGAACTTGTTAGGGTAATTTTGTTTAACCTTTCTAGATACAATCATTTTTTCTACATCAAGGTATTTTAGTCAGTGGCCATGACTAAAAGCAATGATGTATTTCGTATGTTAGTTGTTGAGGATAAGTTGGACGGTACCAATTACCCATTGTGGGCTTATATGATGCGGCATGTATTGGTTGCAAAAGGACTATGGAACATTGTGCAAGGTGTTGAAAAACATCCTATTACACCTAAAAATACAGGTATTGAAGCTAATGCAGATAGCATTGAAGATGTTGATATTCTTCAGAATCCTATTATGTTGTGGTTTCTGCTACATCTAATTCACAAAAAATTCATTGGGATGGCAAAGATGCTCAGGCATATGCATTGATAGCCTTATCTATCAAACATGCCATTATTCCTCAAATTCGCTCTCGCAGAATAGCTAAGGATACTTGGGATACACTTACGACATTGTACCAGGCTAGGAATGCGGCTCATGTTTCTTACCTCCAAAAAAAGTTGGGGAGTGAGCATATGAATGAAGGTGATTCTATGGGTAGTGTTCTAACAAAGATCAAAGACTTGAAGGAACAATTGATCTCTACTGATGAAGTTATACGAGACAGCTCACTTGTGCATACCATTTTGAATGGTCTTCTTGATTCATATCAGAGTTTTGCCACAAAAGAGGCAAAGAAAAAAGAGTTTGGAATGGTTGTTGTAAAGGTCTCTACACCAAAAATAGAGTATGCCAATCTTGTACAGAATGAAGAATGAGTGTTTGCTATTGTTTGTAGTTTTGATCCATCTTCTCTTGAATAGTGTATGTCTGCAATAGACTCAGATGTTTGGTACTTTGATAGTGGGGTAACCAAACATATTACCTCGTAGTGCAGTTTCTTCACTTCACTCAAGCCTAACCCTATACGGAATATTGTCACATGTACCAAGAACTCCTCTTATCCTGCCATGGGAGTTAAGATCATTTTAACTACTACTGATGGTATTTTTCTTACTTTGTCATATCCTTTATTTGTGCCAGGGATCAAGAAAAATTTGTTTTCAATTTTTGCATTATCCAAGATTGGCTTGGTTGTGAAATTTGTTGATAATAGATGTACAGTTCATGATTTGTTGAATGGTGACATGATTATTGCTTCTAGGATTTTATGCCGTGGGTTGTATAAGCTCATAGACTATGAAACATCTATGAATGATTCAGCATGTGTAGTACATGATTCTCAAGCTATGTCAGATGCAAAGGTTTGGCATGCACGCTTTGTTCATCGGAATTTTGGTAGTTTGTTATGCCTCCAGAAATCTGAAATAGTATCCTCTTTACCCAAACTTGAGATACCCAGAAAACATGTCTGTGAAGGTTCCAAAAGATGGTTCAGTTTGAGCTAGTAAAAAATTGCAACTTGTTCACAGTGATGTCTGTGATCTTATGCAGACACCCTCTTTTCAAAACTATCTTTACTTTGTGACTTTCATTGATGATTTTCCAGGCATGCATGGGTATATCCATTGTAAGACAATAGCCAAAACCAAAAACTGTTTGAAGCACATGAACGCAAAGGCTATTGTCTGTATCATCCATAGACTAAACACATTTTGGTTAGCCATGATGTTGTTTTTGTGGAAGATGCTATTCAGCCTTTACTTTCATGTACAAAGGAGACATATGTTAGCTCCAAAGACATGTATGATACTTTGTTGCCTCTTTTTACAAGTGGGCAGTCTAGTGCTAGTCCTATTGAGGCAACTTCTCAGCCTTTACAAGTTCCATGTGATGATGCAGATCATTTTATTTATGATGTAGATTTGCATGATGCACTTGTTGATGAGAGAGCTGATATTGAGGAGGCAAATACTATGCCAAAGAATCGCGATGCTGTGAATCTCAAGAGAATCGTGATGCTGTGAATCTCAAGAGAATCGCGATGCTGTGAATCTCAAGAGAATCGCGATGCTGTGAATCTCAAGAGAATCGCGATGTTGTGAATCTCAAGAAAATCGCGATTTTGAGCTCACTAAAAATCGTGTTTTCTCATAATTGTGTTTATGAAAATCGCAATTTTGTACCTTGGATGAGAATCATGTTTTTGAGAATCACGATAGCCAACAGAGAATCGTGTTTGATCACAATCGTGTTTTTGGCTGAAAATCATGATTGGTGAGAATTGCGATTTTGAGCACAACCACAGAATCATGTTTTTGAGAATCTCAGAGAATCATGATTTTGAGCGCAACCAAAGAATCGCGATTCTGAGAATGACCACAGAATCATGTTTCTTTCAGAAAGCTTTTAGGCGAGAAATAGAAAGTCACGATTTAAAAAAAAAAAAATCAAATTTTTTATAGAATCGCAATTTTCATCACAGAATCGTGTTTTTTGGCGGGAAATTCGAATTTTTGAGCATTGAGCAATGGGGAGCTCTATATGTGCAAAAAATCATGAAAAAACATAGGCGCTTGCTCTCCCTTGCATCTCCTAACTGCGTCTCACACAATAATGCATGAAAAATGGTATGAAAATGGTAAAAATGCACTAAAAAACAAGAAAATTCTATGAAGAAGAAGATGGAAGAAGATGAAGATGGTGATGATGATGAAGATGAAGAGGAAAAATCAGAAAATGAACCAAAATGATAGTTTTTTTTTTTACCTTCCAACGTCGCAAATCTACGATCTTACCAACACAATGCTCGTCTTCGAAGCTCTCTCCCCGGCAACGGCACCAAAATTTGGTGTAGCTCAAGCGTAAGCACCACCTCCTTTACTTGTCAATCCATGGAGACGTGAGGACTGGTATGAAGACCACGAGCAAGTGAAGGCACAAGTGTTTGAGTGAAAGCACACAAACTTGCACACACATACACACACGCGCACAAGGTAAGATCAAAGAGAGGAACAATGGAAAGCTTTGATTGCAAAAGCGTTCTCTTACAAAAGCTCTATTCTCTAACAAGCTAACCGCAAAAATGAGCTTTCTAGCTCTTTTTATAGTTTTTTGACTAGTTTTGGCCCTGTCCAGACCTAGTGTCTGACCTAGCTAAAAATTAGGTTCCAGGGCTTATTTGAGGGCTCAAATGAAGTCTAAAAATTATGAAAATTGGTAGGATGATACTTCTAATACTCCTCAAGCTCGAGGACTCCTTGCCTTGAACAAATTGGAGTTACAAAGATAGAAAATGGTATTTACAATGGTTTTTAGTGATGAAAATCACTATTTTTATAGGGATTTCTTCTGAAAATTTGACATACACTTCTTGGAGCTCCCTACTTGCTCCTTCTTCTTGTGTGTTCACCTCTTTGATGTGCTCCTGTGCTTTGTCCTTGACCTTCAGCTTCAACAATATATATATATATATATATATATATATATATATATATGTATGTATATAATCCATTTTGTTTTATATGTACAAATATTATAGATCATGCTAGGGAGAGAAAGATGAAACTTACCCTCATAAAAAATCTTATGGGAGGTAAAGTTCCGCCAGATGCCTTAGGGGCTTTCATGCATGAGTATGCAGACAGGCTCGATGAGGAACTCGATTTCACCATACAGATGTTGATCGAGTGGCCACAAGAAGGCTCTTCTGTGGCTCCATATATAGGAAGAGACTTGTCTGCTTATAGGTACGTTTCTTTTCATAAAATTAAGATTTTTAATAATATTATAACACATGTTTTTATTTATTTTTACTTGTTTACTTTCAGGACACCTATACCACCTCCAGCTTGTGAGAGCATAGCAGAGGTGCATATGAGGACATGCATAGGCAACCTAGAGCTGGAGTGTGATATAGACTTTGATGGGAGTATAGTACATATGAGACATGGATTGGATTTCAAAAGAATTATGAGAGCTTTATGTGACTCATATACATGTTTTGTTCGCTTGAAATGGAAGTAAGTATAAATTTTACATATAAATTAATATTTAATGTTTTAATTATATAATTTTTTTTCTTTTTGCAATGAATTTGATGAGAGAGATAAAAAACATGTTCTTAGTACATTGGAGATGGAATTTAGCATTGGGTGGTCCCATAAATGGTGCGTGAAAGAGATGCGCATACTCATGGCACATCCTCATGATAATGCACAGTATGCATTGCTTTTATTTGTTATATTTAGGGTTTAGGGTATATATATATAAATATATATATATATATATATATATATATATATATATATATATACACAAACACACACATATATATATATAAAGTTCTATGCATGTATGGTATTTCCAACCATACTTTTTTTGTACTTCCATACCCGTATGTGTTTGCCATATGTTTGAAGTATATATACACATTGCATCTAGTCCTCCCACCACATAGTAGAGAGATGTCTCTCCTCCCAACCTTATGCCTCTATATATAGCTATTTGAATCAACGAGGACCATAATACGTATAAAGATATATACACATCATATATATACACATACATATATATAAAACACACATGTAGATACATACACATCACACATACATGCCTACATACACACATACACATACATGCATACACAATTATAAAGACACTTGCATGTATCACAAATGCCTACATACATCACACATACATGCCTACATACTTACACACATACGTATACATGCATGCACAATTATAAACACACTTGCATACATATATAACACACATGCACACACATATACACATGAAACACACATATGTGCATACTAACATATATATACATATAACACACATGAATGCCACTACAACAGATCGATGGTATACCGAGGTTTTTATCGAGGAAAATGAACGCAGCTTTATTTGCCACGATGTTGGTGTAAAGGTTGGTATGCGCGTCGGTACCAAAACATCGGTATAAGCGTCGGTATATACATCACGTCGGTATATGTGTTGGTATATGCGTCGATAATACCGGCACCCATATCGGCGCCCATACCGAGGCCTCTGCTGGGTGTTTCGTCGCGTATACCATCGCCTTCTGGATGTACCGACACTTATTCCGATGACATTACTGGGAGTACCGTCGCGTATACTGATGACCATACCTGCAAAATTTTTTTTGGGCAGATTGTGTTGTCTTTTGCTACAGCAACATTACCATGATGTTGCTTAACAAAAGATGATACACTCTGCCCAAAAAAAACCGAGTACATGTGATGTGTACTCTAATGTCAACCGAAATATGATTTCATGAAACAGAGTATTATTGGACACAAAAGAGATAATCAGAATGAACCATGAACCATGTACAAAAGAAGTTATATATTTCAATAATGAAGCATGTACAAGAGTGTGGCAAACCACTGTCATATATGACGCTTTTACAAAATGTGGCAAAGCAATGCATTGCCATATGAAAATCAAATACCAAATTTTGGTGTTCCACTGCCATACACATGCAAAGAACGTTCCATATCAACAGTCCTGCAACAAAGAACATTAATGGAATGAGATAAATTCACATGAAAATTACAAACAACTAGTAAAAACCAAGTTTATAAATTAATTACCTCATCGCAAATGGTCCCATGAGACGACCGCACCACGTACCTCCAAGTCCTCCAATAGTGCAATCAACCCATGACGATATCCGTAAGACTCCTCTGTTCTTGTTGGAGGACGACCCATTGCAAGCTCCTGAAACAAATATACAAAAGATTAGAGGAACATACATGAGAAATTTAACATAAATAAATTCAATAAATGAAATGGTAAACTCATGAAGCATCGTGTCATATCTGCCGCTGCCCAAATGTGACGGTCCAACCATATCTAAACGTGTGGCTATGACATCTCACTGTTGGCGATATCGGTCAGGAGTCTGCTGCTGCTTGTCACGAATCACATCCCACTCCTCAGCATCTAACCATACAGGCTTTGGTAAGCCTGCTCTGAAAGCATCACGAGCCTCGGATCGTCGATGGGACATAACCTCACGTGCAGTGTGCAAAATCCACTCTGAACTGACAAGAGACTGTCCATCGGCTAGTCGAAACTCCCGATAAATCGTCTGTGTGATGTAATTCTTCCGATCTTTATCCTGTTCACTCTATTTCAGCATGATAGAGTGTCCAAATTGGATGGAGCAAAGCTGTCGTATGTGTGCACGCATAGCTTTGCCAGCCGCATCCATCACCGGAGCTCCATCTCGGATATTATACACCTTGGAGTCATCATGGTCATGAGCACCCCAAGGTGTACGTGGTGTACTGCGTGGCGTACCTACATCTGAGATACTCGTCCTAGGAGTAGAAGTGGATGACACAACGTCTGCCGCACTGCCTCCACAACAGCCACCTCCTCCGCCTCCAGACCTACCTGTAGATCCACTCCTAGAACCTCCTGCTCCAGAGCATGACCTCGATCTACGAGACGGGCCAGAACCTGTATCGCGCTGAGGTGTAGGATGCACATGTCTACTAGTAGACCCAATAGGAGATGGCTGAAAAGATGGTCGTGGTGGAATCACAAAGCTAGGAGACATACCTCCGACGGGAGTAGAACCACCCGCAGGAGTGACACCGGCGGGAGTGAGGCCAGCAGGAGTGAGGCCGGCAGGAGTAAGGCCGCCAGGAGTGAGGCCGGGAGGAGTGCTACCTCGAGCGATCCAATACTGTGATGCAGCAGCCATATACGCGGGAGGAACCTGAGAGATGAACTCCAAAAACTGCTCCTCTATCATGGAATGTGGAGTGACTGGAGGATTGTCTCCCATCGTGCTCTGTAATAAAAGAACTCAAGAAATCAGCATGCGATAATAAAAGTAATATAGAGAATAAACAAAAAAAAAACAAAAATTAGTACGTACAAGTGTTTTATTCAAAAGTCCTCTAGTCTAGCATCCTCTTGAAGATCCGATGCACTGAGAATATCTATCTCTATATTGATGGCTTCTAAATCGCTTGCTATGCTGGTTTCTTCCTGATCATCGTCTATTGATTCGTCTTCTCGAACAATGACCTCTTCTTCAATGACCTCTTCTTCTCGAACAATGATCTCTTCCTTCTCGACTATCGAATGAATCTCTGAGTCCACTAGAGATGGACTTTCTTCTACATCTATGTTCTCAAAAATTTGTCTACTACATGGAGCGACTTGTAAAACAAATAGCCACTCTGGTTCTTTTGAATCTGGTATAAAAACAACTTGCTCACAGTGTTCGCGAAGTACAAATGTATCCCTTTCATCTGTCCATAATCTTGTGGAGTCGACTTGAAGCAAACCGCTTTTATCCCATCTCACTGTTGCGTTTCTTCCAGAGGTGACTACTTTGAACCATTTCACATCAAAAACAAAGTAATCAAACTTTCTGAAAGATAGTTTCAAGATGTCTTGAATCACACCACAATAATCTAGCTCGCCTTCTAGAGCATTATCATCTCTTCCACTCACTCTACTTTTTTGTAGAAAATTCACCATCACTCCACTATCAAAAGTAGACCTATTTTCATCGATTCGGGCGACTCGAAAATGTCGTCCATGAGACCATAGTGCACCGTATTTAATATACTCCCAATCACATCCTTTTGCGAGTTCTTCCTCTTCTTCAAAGATATCTTCACCCGCTGCCTTTGCTTGTCAAACCGTTGTATCTAGTCATCTGTTCGTTGGAAAAGGTGGAAGAGGTCGAAGACTTTCTGGAAGAGGCAAAAATCGAGTGGAACGATTTCTTCGAAACTGAGCTCTTTCCTTTGCGTTAGTTTCCTTGGCAAGCTCATATCTTTCTAACCACTTCTGCATAGGATCAGAGTTAACTATGCAAAACTTCATTGCCTTCTCTCTGAAAGCTGCATCCATTTTTCTCTGCAATCCTTTACCTTGTGGTTCATCGCCTATGAGACAAACATCTTCATCATCGCTCCATATGTTCATTCTGTGTAATATTATTAGTACTTGCTTGTACGTCTAAGTCCTGTTTTGCTCTCTTTTGTCCACGAGAGGTTACCGGTGCAATGTCGTTTGGGTCCATCAGCTCACCTAGGGGACCATGCAAATGATAACGTGGGTTTTCCAGTCGACTCCTATCAAAGGATCCATACTCTCTAACATGTGTAGTACAAAGCCGTCGTTTTTGATAAATTTGATACTTGCACTGTGTGCAAGGACATGCCATTCTCTCTTCAGGATCCAAAGAAGCCATCTGCTACAATATGGACATTTTAGAACATTTGTTTTTTTAGTAAACCTAAAAATCATACTCTTAAAAACTTAAACCCTAATCTATATAACTATCCTATTTTATCTATATATTCGGATTTTTTCTTAATTGATCCTATTTTATATAGATATTTATTTATTTATTCAGATTTTTTTCCTCTTAATTGAGTTATATGTATGCCTAAACCCGAAAACCCTAATTTTAAAGATCTAGACCTGAATTATGTATATTTCTATACACATGTGTATATACATGTATATATGTATTATATGTGTACTCCAAAGTGTGTATATATGTTATGTAGGTGTTAAAACCCTAAAACCCTAATCAAAATGACCTAGACCTAAAACATGTATATATATGTATGCATGTGTATATATATGTGTATATATATATATGTGAATATAGATAGGTTTATAAGTATGTGTATATGTGTATGTGTATATATATTCACTCTATTTAAAATGATTAAAATTAAACCTATTTTTATATATTTAATTATATATATTTCATTTTTTTTTTAAACACTAGTTCTTATCATATTTTATTATCTATATAATTATCCTACTTTATATATATATGTTATTTATATATTCATATTTTTTTCTTAATTAATCCTATTTTTATATATTTAATTATATATATTTTATTTTTTATTTAAAACACTAGTTCTTATCATATTTATTATCTATGTAATTATCCTACTTTATATATGTATATTATTTATATATTCATATTTATGTATATATTCAGATTTTTTCCTTATGTATATATTTATTTATTTATATATATTTATATATATATATTTATGTATATAATTATCTTATTATATATATATATATATTCAGATTTTTTCCTTACGTAATCCTATTTTTATATATTTAATCATATATATTTAATTATATATAATTAATTAAATTATTTAAAACACTAATTCTTTTTATATTTATTTATGTATATAATTATCTTATTTTATATATATATTTATTTATATATTCAGATTTTTTCCTTATGTGATCCTAATTTTATATGTTTAGTTATATATATTTAATTAAAACCCTAATCTCAAAGATCTAGACCTAAAATATGTATATTTTTGTATGCATGTGTATCTACATGTATATATGTATT
>CM035406.1:246127927-246167927 GCA_020310875.1 Ceratopteris richardii
GGTATACACGTTGGTATATGCGTTGATATGTGCATCGGTAACTTCCAGTAAATTACCGACGCTTATACCGACGCATATACCGATGCGTATACCGACGCATATACCGACGCGTATATCGACGCATATACCGAGGGTCGTAGGCCACACCAACGATCCATTTAAAATGGTCATACCGACGGTCACTTGACCGTCGGTATCTCTAAGTGATATTTTCCAATGCCCATACGAATGCCGAGTGTGACCGTCGGTATATACAACGTCAGTATGCCCCTCATATGTTGTAGTGTGCACATACATATACACACACATGCATATATACATGAGAGATATTTCGTCCTCAAAAATAAAGTTATATGAAAACATTATGGCATAACCCAGAGCTTCATGTTCTAACTTAAAAGAACATGTTTTCATCTCGATGGTGGGATTCACCTATATTCTAGTTGAATAAAGGAGAACCTATTGTTTGATACCCATTCAAATGATTCAAGCTAGCGATTGATAACTAGAGTAGCATCTACTGTATAAACTACTCATGTGTTTTCATTATTACCATCATTTTAGTAAGACATCAATATAGTTCCATCTTCATTATCCTTATTGATTTCTATTATTTCTTCTATTGTTAAATATGTGTTCTCATAAATGACATCATCTATTGATGGAATAATATCAATTTCTGGTAATTCTTCTTCATCATCAGTAGAATCAGCATGTAGAGTATTATTGTCTTCATCAAGTACATTATTATTGTTGTCATGTATAATGATTCTAATTTCTATTTCAGATGTCGATATATCAATATCTGATGATGAATCATCAACACAACTTTCTTTGATCTCTGTAACAATAAAGTGTTCAAACAATGACTGACCTCTAGGTTGAACATGAATGACTTGCCACCAAGGATGAGCATCATAGTTTTTATAAAAACATGCTTGTTCAGTATGCTTAGGAAGAATATATGGTTCTATAGTTAATCACATTATTTTCAAAGAATCAATTGCCCAAAACCCAAATAATTCCCTTCTCAATGTGGAATTACTACCTTTATACTTAGCTTGAAACCAATCAATCTTCAAAATAACCTATCAAAATATAAATAAACAAAAAAATCATTATCATGTACTTAAAAAAATAATAAACTATATCATAAAAAATAAAAACTTATTTCTATCTGTTTGAATATACAAAATGATATTTTGTAGATACCAACAAATGTTCTTGCCAAGTTTGTTATCTATAAGGTTCGTATCTTTTGAGCTAATACGTGATAGTTGACTGAAAGAAGCAACAATGCTAGAATCCTCTGTTTTATGTAAAGAATCAATCATTTTCATTCTAATATGCTATCCAAAAGCCCATATATTTGTGAACATTCGAGCTTGCAATAAAAATTAAATTGTTAAAGATAAACTAATACATATATGTGAACAAATAGAATATTATTAAAATTAAGTTACCTTTCTTTCACAACCTGCCATTAACTCCCTCTTCTCATATGGGATTTTTTCATTATTTGCATTGGCTTGTTGTATACGATTATTTAGCCAATCCGTGAAAGAAGATATATTTGTATTCTCCGTACCATCGATATTACATCTATATCTTTTTTTTCTTCATCTTTTACTTCAAAGATTTTGAAGTTCTTATTCATATTCGCTAACGAATGCTTGCATGCATTTGCTATCATATGCTACAAAAGTAGAAACATCACTTTTTTTTGTAATGTAAATCAAAATGGAACTCCCTTACATGATAATACCTCATCTATTATTTTTGAAGAAGACACATTGGTCCATGCATGTGGAGCTTCTTCATGAACTCTTTCAAGATATTCACTAACATAATACATGCACTCTCCAAGCACCCATCCCTTTGACATAGATCCTTCTGGCTTTTCTCTTTGTCGCACATAACTTTTTAATATTCCCATAGATCGCTCGACCCAAAACATCCATCGAGTGTTTACAACACTCGCAATGTGTTTACAACACTTGCAATGTTTTTAGAACACCTGCAATCTCTATCTCATCCACAAGATGGACTAATAAATGAACCTAAATATCAAAAAATTATATTGGAAGTTCTTTCTCCCTCAAACATAGTAGCTCCCTACATTCATGTTTCTTTTGTGGGATCGAGTCTTTGTCAATCTCTTTTGATGTAATCCACCTGTTATTATCATAAATAAAAGAATAAAGAAATTATTTCATAAATAAAACATAATAAATAATCTTATATATTAACTATAAAAGTATGATAATTACCTTATAAGCGATCCAAGACGATAGATCATGTCCCGTACTCCTTTCGTTGTACATCCATCAATAACTAGAGGTAGGATGTGCTTCAAAAAGTTATGCCAATCATGTGTCTTTAACTCAGATAAGCTTCTATCATCCATAGTAAACATGTTTTGGAAAGATACTCCATATCATGTAGGTGTTTAAATCAATTGGATCCTATTGTTGATAGTTTGTATCTCTTTTGTTGTAAGTATCGAAGGAGCAAGTGCATAAGTTGCAAGAGATTGTAGTTAATGACTACCATATGCCATGTTGACCATTTACTAGATTTCATCCAAAATAGGTTAACCCCATCTAATGCAAATCTTAACTTTAGATTGCATGGCTCTTGTGCAAAATCATGCCATCTAGAATCAATATGTTCAAAAGCTGCATTATCTGTTGGAATTCTCATTACTCCATGAATACTTTTATGATCAAATCCCCATGTCAAAAGCTTTGATAATTCAAGGTTTTGAAACATATGTTTAATTCGTGGAGCCAATGGAAAATATATCAATACCTTTTTTGGGATTTTACCCTCTTCATCCTTATATTGAGGAGATTGACATTTTCGACATGTCAAAGAGTCTCCATATTTACCTCTATATAAAAGACAATCGTTAGGACATGCATGTATACATTGATAATCTATACCAAGATTGTTGATTATCTTCTTCATTTCATCATGTGATGTAGGAAGAATATTCTTTCTTGGTAAAAACTTTTCAAATAGTAACCTATAAGTATATGAAAAAAGATGATATGAATAAAAATAAATAAATAACCAAATAAATAAATAGATAGATTAATAAATAAATAAATAAGTAGATAAATAGAAAATTATAAATTAAACCTTAATAGTGCCAAAACAGATGTGCTACTCCATCCAAAATGATTTTGAAGATTGAGAATAAGTAAGCTTGCACTTAGTCGTGTCAAGACGATTATAAATAGAAGTAGATAAATAGAAAATTATAAATTATATCTTAATAGTGCCAAAATAGATGTGTTACTCCATCAATGTCATACATAGGAATCTACACACATGAATAAAAATCATTAGTATTCCATAAATAAATGAAAAGTAAACTTTAAATATAAATTTTAATATATAAATTAATTTAAAAATATTTAATCAATTAGAGCTTTCAATCCAACACAAGATAGGTGAATAGAAAGTTCTCATTGCTCTTTACCTAAAAGGTTCTCTTGAAGGTCTATGCCATCCATAATTCACTAATAATTCATCACCAGCATGTAATGAAGTAATAGCATTGACAACTATGTATCTTGCTACATTTCTACTCATGTGTGGTGATTCATGACTATTTTCACGCTCCTCAAATGTGCAATCAATCATTGAACTATTATATCCTCGACTATTGTTTATTAAACCTGCTATATTTCCATGCATGTAAGGTCTTCCATCAATATATAATCTTTCAATTTTGGCATGTGTAATCCCTCTAATAGCAAGAAAAGTTGCATTCAAGCATTTCCATGAGTAGTCATGCTTTTAACATAATGTGTAAGCCGATGCCAATCTCCCCATCCATATATAGGACATGACATAAGAGTGACTTTAGAGTTTGGAGGCACATACAAATCCTCTACAATAAAGAGACCACGACCAACACTAATAATAATGGAAGGAGCAATCATATAGCGATTATCTTAAAAGTTAAAGACCTCTCCATCTAAAGGATGTGGCCCTCTATTTCATCCTCCATATCTTCTTCTATCATATTATGTTTGTACTAGAGGACGATCACGAGTTGGCAATGGATAATCTTCAAACATTTCAATCTGTAAACTAGGAGGTAGAGGATTTCGAGAAACCTCTGCTTGTAATTGATAAATGGCAAGTCCGTGATGTGT
Source organism: Ceratopteris richardii (assembly GCA_020310875.1). Taxonomy (NCBI): domain Eukaryota; kingdom Viridiplantae; phylum Streptophyta; class Polypodiopsida; order Polypodiales; family Pteridaceae; genus Ceratopteris; species Ceratopteris richardii. Next base: position 246,132,097 of record CM035406.1, read on the forward strand.
ATGAGGTATATTAGCATTGTTAATAAAAGAAACATCCTCATCATCATCATCGAGCAAATATTCCTGCATATTAAGTATAATTTGATTTTGTATATGATTTTCAATTAAAATAATGACATTAATTTATAGAATCAATACATATCCAAGCTCTATCACATTGATCAGGAGGTGGTGCATGCTCAAAACTACCATACTCTACCTCAAGTTCAATACATTCCAATCATGGTCTTTGATACGTACCATAACAAAAATTACACCAACATATAATATGCTCTTTATAGTAAAATTCATCATAATTCCTATTGGAGAACACATGTGAAGACATTGTTGCATGGATAGGAGGTTGTGGAGTACCCTCTGATTGATCAAAATCTGATTATAATATAACAATAAAAAAACATATATCAGTTATGTGTGTATCTATCAAATATTACAATTAAAAGTTTGATATATTTACAATAAGTAGTCCTTGCACGATTGGGAGATGGTGGTGGAGTTCCTCTGATTGATTAGAATCTGATTATGTAGCAAATAAAGGTAGTAGATATTAATAATCTAATTATTTACTTACATACACATTCACATATACACATTTACACATATTCACATATACACAAATACACATTCTGACATATAAATATAGATACAAAACTATAAATGTATGACATGTGTATGTATGTATGCATATGTGGATGCATGTGTGTATGTGTGCATGCATTTATTATGTATGTGTGTATCTATATGTGCGGGTATATGTATCATGTATCTATATGTGTGTGGGTATGTATTTACTATGTATGTGTGTGTATATGTGTATGTGTATGCATGTATTTGTGAGTGTATGTATATGTGTATGTGTGGATATGTATATATGTGTAAGTGTATGTGTATGCATGTATGTATATGTGTGGGTATGTATGTGTAAGTGTATGTATAAATGAATGTGTATGCATGTATGTGTGTATATATGTATGTGTATGGGTATATATTTACTATGTATGTGTATGTATGTATATGTTTATGTGTATGCATGTATGTGTGTGTGTATATGTATGTGTATGCATGTATATGTATGTGTGTGTGTATATGTTTATGTGTATGCATGTATGTGTGTGTGGATATGTATATATGTATATCTATATGTGTGTGGGTATGTATTTACTATCTATGTGTATGTGTATGCATGCATGCATGTGTGTGTATATGTGCATGTATGTGTATGCATGTATGTATACGTGCATGTGTGTGTATATGTGGGTATGTATGTGTAAGTGTATGTATATATGTATGTGTGTGGGTATGTATTTACTATGTATGTGTATGTATGTATATGTGTATGTTCATGCATTTATGTGTGTGTATATGTGTAAGTGTAAGTGTATGTGTATCTGTATGTGTACGTGTATGTATATATGTATGTGTGTGGGTATGTATTTATTGTGTATGTGTATGTATGTATATGTGTATGTGTATGCATGTGTGTATGTGTGTATGTGTGTATGTGTGTATATGTGTATGTGTGTGTATGCATGTATGTATATGTGTATGTGTATGTGTATGTATATGTGGGTATGTATGTGTAAGTGTATGTGTACATGTATGTGTGTGGGTATGTATTTACTATGTATGTGTATGTATGTATATGTGTATGTGTATGCATTTATGTGTGTGTATATGTGCAAGTGTATGTGTATGCATGTATGTATATGTTTATAAATTTAAAGTTTTTTTATATTCTGATTCTTTTTTTTGTTTGATATTGAATAACATGAGATATTGTATGGTAGAAAAAAATAAGAGAAGACCTAACATACCCCTTGAGACGTGGCCGTATTTTCGTAGATAGCTACATCTTCAAGAATCATTTCCTCAGTAGAAGATATACAAATTAATAGTTTATGTTATAATGACTTATAATTCTCATATGTTTTATATTAAATCTATGTCTTTTTGTTTCATTTAATAAATGCAGGCGGTAGCAAAGAAGAGAGTTGAGTCTAGCCATACATCACATTTAGGCCAAATGGGCCATCATGGTTTTGTAGCTACATTTGTAAGTATATGTAATATTGAAACTATATTTTTTATTTTAGTTAAAATACTAATCATTAATCTTTTTGATTTGTTTCAATGCAATGAAAGGATTATGGTCGATATCCTATGAAAGAGGAAATCGATTTTGCTAGACATTGTGGATATCAATATCTCAGTGAGTACATGCATGTGTATGTGTATGTGTGTGTATATGTATGTATGTGCATATGTATGTGTAAGTGTATGTGCATATGTGTATGTATGTTCATGTATATGAGTGTATATGTGTATATGTACATATGCATGTGTAAGTGTATGTGCATGTATATGAGTGTGTATATGTATGCATGTGCACATGTATGTGTAAGTGTGTGTATATGTATATATGTTCATGTGTATGTGCATGTGCGAATGTATGTGCATGTATATGAGTGTGTATATGTATGTATGTGCATGTGTATATGTAAGTGTATGTGCATATGTGTGTATGTGCATGTGTATGTGTATGTGTGTGTATATGTATGTATGTGCATAAGTATGTGTATGTGTGTATGTATATGTATATGTATATGAGTGTGTGTATATGGTTGTATGTGCACATGTATGTGTAAGTGTGTGTATATGTATGTATGCGCATGTATATGTGTAAGTGTATGTGTATGTATGTGCATGTATATGAGTGTGTATATGTATGTATGTGCATGTGTATGTGCAAGTGTGTGTATATGTATGTATGTGCATGTGTATGTGTAAGTGTATGTGCATATGTGTATGTATGTGCATGTATATGAGTGTGTATATGTATGTATGTATGTGCATGTGTATGTGTAAGTGTATGTGCATATGTGTGTATGTGCATGTGTATGTGTGTGTATATGTATGTATGTGCATGTGTATGTACATGTAAGCCTATGTGTATATGTGTATGTATGTGCATGTGTATGTGTGTGTATATGTATGTATGTGCATATGTATGTGATAAGTGTATGTGCATATGTGTGTGTACATGTATGTATGTGCATGTGTTGTTGGTGCAAATGTCCAAGCCTTTACATTTGGCTAGGCATGGAAGAGAATATGTGCAACTACTTGATGAAGCATGTGAACCATTGCTTGTAACATTGGATCATTTACCATTTGTAAAAGATAAATCATTGAGAGAATCTTGTAAAAGGCCACAACTCGTGGAGTTAGATAGAATGTTGGTTACGACTTTAGATTCAGAGAATATCTCCTAGATTAGAGGAGATACTTTTAAATGGAGCCAAGTTTGAATTCAAATTTAAACTTGGAAGAAGATTGTTATAAAAGGACCTTGAAAATCTCACACCCTTGTGGTCTCCTCTTGAAGCTCATTTGTTGAACATTTGTAGGATTTCTGTAGCTTACACCATAGCTTACTCATCTCAATATCATTGTGCATCATTTCAATGCCAATGATCTTGTATAATCATGTGCTATAATAGATATACTTCATTGATCATCTCTGTCTACTTCTCTACTATGACTACTCAAAACAGTGAACTTTGCTTGATCATATCTCAGTGAGTTCTCAACCATTTTGCATGATCTATAGCTTGTTGGAACTTGAATTCCACTTTATGCTTTCAAAGTTTCACTACATTTCGTCCATCCATTTTGGAGAAGTCATCGTCAAAGTTCTCACTAGTCATATACTCCTCAGTCCCTAAAAAGTCGAGGGTAAGCCTTGGATTGCTAAAATCATTTCTCAGAGCATAGTTTATCTTTTTTGATGATTACACTTGTAATCATTAGCTATCTAAGCTAATTTGATTCCCTCAAAAGGAATTTAATCAATTTCTACTTTACTATGAGCACTGAGCAAAAGAACCAGCGGGTGTCTAGACCAAAATAGCAAGTTTTGTGAGACTAGCTATTTGTGAAGTAGTCTGTTTTGATTCAATTGTTTGAAGGATCAATTCCAAAGTACATAGGTACTTTCTTAGTGTCATTTGCAAGCTAAAAGGGCCTACTATCAAACTCTGAAGTGATTTAGGGAAGGTACAAAGTAGGTTTTAGTAGTACGAGATCACTTCCTTGAGGTATCCATCCATCTCTTCCAATAATGGTATCAGAGCAAGGTAAGATAAAATGGGAGATGGTTTCCCTTCCTTTATTGATAAATTGGACAGGAATAATTACCCAGCATGGTCTTTGAGAATGAAGACCTATCTACAAGGATGGAGTCTCTATCGATACATATCAGGCGATGAGGAGATGCCCATATTCAGAAGCAAAGGTCAACCTACAAGAGAGGAGCTAGAAAGACTCAACTCATGGTGTGCCAAAGATGCTTTAGCAAGGTCATATCTACTTAACTCTATTTCTGACTTCCTTCTTCCTCACATTAGGAATTTTAAAACTTCCCAAGAGACTTGGGATACATTATCTTCATATTTTTCTTCCAATACAAGAGCTAGAAAAAATCAATTGTGGATTGAGTTTACCACTCAAAGGAAGCAACCTAAGCAGAATGTTTCAGAGTATGTGACCAAAGTAAAAGATGTGGCTAATCGATTGGCAAGCATAGGAGAGGAGATTGAAGAGGAACAAATAGTGAGACAGATAATCAATGACATCAAGACAAATGATAAGTGGGAAGCTTTCACAACTACTATGGACCTCTACACGGACATGCAAATCCCATATCTTACCACACTCATGGGACAACTCTTTACTCATGAAGACAAGCTCAAAAAAAATGGAGAACCATCAAGAGGTAACAATTCTTCTGCCCTCTATACAGATAAAGGAAAGTATAAGGATAAAGGAAAGAGCAAAAAAGTTGAAGATGAAGGTACTACTTCTCAAGATAACTATTCAGGGAGAGGTAGGAATTCAAGAGGAAGGGGCAGGGGAGGTAATTAAGGTAGGGGTAGACCTTTCAAATCTTCCCCATGCAATATATGTGGACTGTCTAATTACACAACAGATGAGTGTTATAGGAACTTCAAGAATCAGAGAGGGAGAGGATTTCAAAGAGGTGGCTACTCACAATCAAGAGGAAGATTCAACCATAATCAAAGCTACAACCATGGCTACAACAACCATTACAACAAAAAATATCAAGGAGGATACAAATCAAGAAAATATTTCAACAATTATATAGAGGATCAAGAGGATTCTCTTCTCATTATGAACATGACTTCAAAACAAGGTATGAATGATGAGCACCTCTTCTATATTGACTCAAAATGTTCAAACCATGTAGCTGGCAATGTAGCTCTCCTCTCTGATCTTGAGGAGCCCAAGGGAAAGCATCAAGTGCAAATAGGTGATGATACCAAGCATTCAGTGGTCAAGGTAGGAAATGTCAAAACTTATGATGGGAATAGGAATCTATTGAGCAGAGTTCTTTATGTACCTACTATCACAAAGAATTTGATGAGTGTTGGACATATAGTGGAAAAGGGTTTGTAGGTTAGGTTCAATAAATATGGAGCATTTGTGGAGGACCCCCAACATGGATTCAAGAGAAATTCCAAGGGAGAAAAAATAGGTAGACTATTTACATTTAAGCTTGAGGACACTAGAAACATTGCACTTTACAATTATAAGGATCAAACTTTGTCTGAATTAGAGATATGCCACAAAATATTAGGGCACATTGGTGAGAGAACCTTGAAGGAGATATGTAGAGATCAATGTGTGCTTGGGATACCCAATGTATCCAAGCAACATATGATCTATAAATGTGGTGCATGTCAGTTTGGTAAATCACAGAGGTTACCTTTTACAAAGAAAGGTTATATGCATGAGGACTATTTGGAACTTGTCCACACAGATGTGTGGGGACCAAGCAAGGACCCTTCAATTTTAGGCTCAAGGTACTATGTTTCATTCATTGATGATTTCAGTAGGTGGACTATCTTGTATTTCATGAAACATAAAGACGAAGTGTTCAGTTGTTTCAAGAAGTATCTTGCACTTGTGGAAAATCAAAGAGGAAAAAGTCTAAAGAGGATAAGTTGAGATGGAGGAGGTGGGTACTTCTCCAATGAATTTGATGCATTTTTGCAAGATAGAGGTATCAAAAGGGAAATTACTACCAGGTATACTCCTTAGCAAAATGGGGTAGCAGAGAGGAGAAACAAATTGATTGTGGAAACAACTAGATCAATGCTTAATGAAAAAAGGTTGCCTAATTATTTGTGGGTAGATAGTGTGTCTACTGCCACTTATCTTATTAACAGGTTACCCTCTAAGTCACTTGATGGGACGACCCCATATGAGGCACGACATGATAGGAGACCATCACTTGATCATTGCAGAATATTTGGATGTGTTGCTTATGTGCATGTTCCATCTCAAACCAGAGGTAAGCGAGACCCTAAGGCAGAGAAATGCATTATTATAGGGTATGATTTAAATCAGAAAGGATACAAGTTTTATAATCCATCCAACAAAGGCTTTATGGTCAATAGAGATGTTGTGTTTGATAAGAATGATTCTCGGTTTGAAAGTGAATGCAGGATGGTCAAATTGCCATATGACTTGGAAGAAGAATTTCCAAGCCTCACCAAGGAGGTGCCAAGCATAACTGAAGACATCAAATCAGATGATGAGGACACCATCAACTTAGAAGAATTCAAAGCATGGAAATCAAAAGGCAAGGCCAAGATGAAGAGGTTGGAGAATATACCTGAATCATCCAACCAAGCCTTAAGAAGGTCACAAAGAGAGAGTAATAAACCAATCAAATATGGGTATGATACTTCATTAATTACTAAGCATTCCATTTATCTTGCTAAGGATTCATCACTTGAAGAACATTCTTCATATGAAGAGGCAAGTACCAAATCAAAATGGAAGGAGGCTATGGATGTAGAAATAGAGCACTCCAAGAGAATGACACTTGGGAGTTAGTACCCAAGAAAGCATCAATGAAGGTAATTGGTGTATAAAGCTAGACTTGTGGCTAAGGGTTTTGCACAAACCCAAGGACTAGATTATGAAGAGAATTTTTCACTTGTGGCTAAGATGCTAACCATCGGAGTATTGATAAGTGTAGCTGCATCTAGAAATTGGAATATGGATCAACTAGATGTGAAAAATGCTTTTCTCAATGGCTGGATTTCCGAGGAGCTTTACATAGCTCAACCTCTTGGCTATGAAGACCCAACCAAGGTAAATCATGTGTGCAAATTGAACAAAGCTCTTTATGGTTTGAATCAAGCAACTAGGGCATGGGATCATAGGTTAACAACCTATCTTCAAGACTAAGGATTCATGATGAGCAAGGTAGATTCTTCTCTGTTTGTCAAGAGAAGTAACTCAAAAATGATATACTTATGTGTTTATGTTGATGACATCATTCTGATAGGTAGTGATGCCAACGGCATCAAACAAATCAAGAACCAACTGATGCAAGAATTCAAAATCAGTGACCTAGGGTTTTTGAAGTTTTTTTTTGGACTTGAGTTAGTCTACACTAACTCTCGAATTTACATCACTCAAAGGAAATATGTGCAAGACATGTTGAAGAAGTTCCACTTGGAGAATGCAAAGGTAGCTAGCACCCCTATGGAGGTAAATCATAAATTGAGTGTTCATGAAGGTGGTTTGCATGAAGACATTGCAGGTTATCAAAGCATAGTTGGGAGTCTAAACTATGCAACCTTAACAAGAATTGACATATCTTATGGAGTAAGTGTTCTAAGTCACATCATGCATAAACCTAGAGCACCTCACTTGGAAGCTGCTAAAAGGATTTTGAAGTATCTCAACGGTACTCAAAATCAAGGACTTTACTTCCCATACACATCATATTTGGACATTAAGCTATACTCAGATGCAGATTGGGCAAGTTCTAAGAATGACAGAAGAAGTACTTCTGGATACTTGTCTTTTGCAGGTGATAAGACCATCTCATGGTCTTCTAAGAAGCAACCAACTGTAGCTCTATCTTCAACAGAGGCTGAATACAGGGGATTAGCAAATGCTACACAAGCTATGTGGATTAGATTGCTCTACTCAAATTTGGGACTTCATACTCATTCACCATCTTTGGTGATAACACAAGTTCTTTGCATCTTGCAGCCAATCCCATTTATCATGCAAGAACCAAGCATATAGAAGTGCACTATCACTATGTTAGAGAGAAGCTATTGAGCAAAGAGATTCAATTGGCATATGTATCTACAAACATGCAACGTGCAGATTTGTTAACCAAAGCACTTGATGGTACTAAACTTTGCAGGTTTAAAAACATGATTGGATTGCAAGACATTCAAGAAGATTCATGAAGAAGTGCAAGCCAAGATGTTTGGCTTGAGGGGGAGCTGTTGGTGCAAATGTCCAAGCCTTCACATTTGGCTAGGCATGGAAGAGAATATGTGCAACTACTTGATGAAGCATGTGAAACATTGCTTGTAACATTGGATCATTTACCATTTGTAAAAGATAAATCATTGAGAGAATCTTGTAAAAGGCCACAACTTGTGGAGTTAGATACAATGTTGGTTACGACTTTAGATTGAGAGAATATCTCCTAGATTAGAGGAGATACTTTTAAATGGATCCAAGTTTGAATTAAAAGTCAAACTTGGAAGAAGATTGTTATAAAGGGACCTTCAAAATCTCGTGGCCTTGTGGTCTCCTCTTGAAGCTCATTTGTTGAACATTTGTAGGATTTGAGTAGCTTACACCATAGCTTACTCATCCCACTATCATTGTGCATCATTTCAATACCAATGATCTTGTATAATCATGTGCTATAATAGATATACTTCATTAATCATCTCTATCTACTTCTCTGCTATGACTACTTAGAATAGTGAACTTTGCTTGATCATATCTCAGTGAGTTCTCAACCATTTTGCATGATCTATAGCTTGTTGGAACCATATTGAAATCGATTTTGTGCTAAAAAAGTTTCACTACACTTGGCTCATCCATTTTGGAGAAATCATCGTCTTAGTGCTCACTGTTCATATACTGCTCAGTTCTTAAAAAGTCAGGGGTAAGCCTTGGATTACTAAAATCATTTCTCAGAGCATACTTTATCTTTTTAATGATTTTGCTTGTAATAATTAGCTATCTAATCTAATTTTATTCCCTCAAAAGGATTTTAATCAATTGCTACTGTAGTGTGAGCATTGAGCAAAAGAACCAACAGGTTTCTAGACCAAAACAACAAGTTTTGTGAAACTAGCTATTTGTGAAGTAGTCTGTTTTGATTCAATTGTTTGAAGGACAACTCCAAAGTACATAGGTACTTTCTTGGTGTCATTTTCAAGCTTAAAGCGCCTACTACCAAACTCTAAAGTGATTTAGGGTAGGTACAAAGCAAGTTTTAGCAGTACCACCTCACTTCCTTGAGGTATCCATCCATCTCTTCCAACATGTGTAAGTGTATGTGTGTATACATATGTGCATGTGTATGTGTGTGTATATGTATGTATGTGCATATGTATGTGTATGTGTATAAGTTTATATATATATATATATATATATATATATATATATGTATGTGTGTGTGTGCATGTGTATATGTATGAGCATGCATGTGCATGTGCATGCATCTCCATTTGCATCCATGTGTATGTGCACACATGTGAATGTTCATATGCATGTGTATAATTAGTATGTCTTAATGTGTGTATGTGTATATGCAATAATGCATGTCTTTTCATGTGTTTGTAGATACATTTGTGCATATGCATATGTGTATGTGTATGTGTATGCATATGTATACGTGTAAGTGTATGTGTGTGTATGTGTGCGTATGTGTGTGTATGTGTGTGTATGTGCATGTGCATGTGTATGTGTGTGTATGTGCATATGTATGTGTGTGAAAAAGTGTGAGCATGGATGGTCATGTACATATGTATATGTGCATATGAAGGAGTAAGTGAGTATGTTAATAAATGAAAATAAAATAATTTAAATGATATATAAACAGTGAAAAATGTACTTAAAATAATTAGTCGTATTTTATGCTTGGTGAACTTCTTGAATAACCTGCAATAAAGAGAGCAAAAGAGAGAGAGAGAGAGAGAGAGAGAGTGAGTGAGAGAGAGACATTAGAAAAGAGAGATATTCAGGAAGAGATTGTTGGAGCTTGTAAGCATAGTGCAGATCTAAACGTTGGAGAGCTCTTCGATTAGTTTCACATAAAATCATGATCGAAGAACGATCCGATGTTTTTTTTTTTACTTTTATCAAGCTTGACCATCGCATAAGCAATGTAAAAGCATCATTTATGCGATTACACAATTTGTGGATAATTGACACCCATCAGTGTTTCCTAAGCGATGTGAATGAGCATCACATATGCGATGCTCACTTTTTCATTGCATAAGTGACAATAATGTAGAGATGCTCTCAGGAACGTTGCTAGAAGCATCGGGAATGGCATAAAAAATAATGGCCAAGAATAGCATCATGTATATAATGGTGCATGCTTGATGCCGAATCTCATGAAATTCATGATCATGTTGCGATGAAAATGTGCAGCGTTAACTGTCGCTATGCCCTCGTATTCCTTGTAGTGTGTGTGGAAATGGAGAAACAACTTCCAGAGATGAGCTAGTGTTGCACAAAACTTGCTCTACACCTACCAATCTAATTTTAGGGATGCTTAATAGACTCCTTTAGCTTCAAAATGATGCATTTGGAACTACCAAATCCTTTGAAGCACCATTCTCAAATGTTTGCATCAAAACAGATAACTTGCATATACAAGAAATGTGAAGAAACTTTTTATTTTGGGAATAGAAGTGCTTAGTATTATGCTTAGAGCTCTCGATTTAGTTGTACCATACACTAAGAAATGAATCTAACAAGTAAAGGGGGTCATCTCGACTTTTCAGGATCTAGAAGATGTGTAGACATAGTCATCTTCTATGCTTTATATCTTGAGATCCACTGAAACAAACTCAATGAAAATTGGTATGCAAGTAGTAGACATTCAATGTAACTATACCAAGTTTAAGTACACATAGAGAAATTGAAATCACGAGATCACTATAATGATGAAAATGCAATAGTGAACAATAGACAAAAATGTACTTGAAGAACTGTATCAAAATGTATATGCTAATGAACATATGATACAAGGGAAGTGTAATGAACTATTCATACATGAAGTGAGCTCAATGTATGCTCATTGATGTAGCTCAATGTCTCTCATAATAGCTCGCTTAATCCCCTAACAAAAGGTATGTGTATTTAGACACATGTGAAGAGTTTGAATTTGAATTTTCCCTCACCTAAAAGTGATCCTAGACTTTAGGGATGATTTAAATTGATTCTTCCTACCACATGAGTCATGGATTTGGCTTCTTAACTTCATGAGATTCCTTATTCTCTTAGATTTTACAATTATCCAAAGTAAATAAAACCAAATTGAAAAGCAAGTGTTCACATGTGGTTCTTCATGTGAGGTAATGAAGTAATGTGTAATCCTGAATAATTAGCCAAGCACTTAGGCTTACTAATTGCACCAACAACTCCCCCTCAAGTCTAAGATACTTGAGTCTTCAATCCTTCATGATCTCCTTGTTGGTGCAAGTCAATCACCAATTGAAGTCTTGATGAAGGATTGAAGTTAAGGATTGAAGAAAATATCAATTTATGAAGCATGAAGAAAGTACATGTTCACGAAATAAAGACTTGTATACATATGTACATTAATTTAGAGTTAGCTTACTTATATATTTGTATGGTCATGAGCTTGTACATATATGCCTATGTATACAAGTAAAATGTCGGGGCAAATATGAGAGAGCAAGAGATTAAAAGAATTAGAAGTCATTAGACACTTTAGAAGTGAGGAAGATATCTCTCATCAATGGATGTAAAATTTTTTGGAATAGAAGAAAAGTTGCGCTCGATATTTCTCTGAGTTCTCCTTCTGTGATTGATCATTTCAAGAATCCTTTTGTAGATGTCTAATTCCATAGTTAATGAGTCTATGATTAAAGTTTGAGAGCCTAATTGTAAACACGCTGAGAGAATTATATGTAGGAACATTTGTATGTGAAGAAGTGTTGAGTGTCTTCTGAAACAGGTGCAAAATTTGATGCTAATGTTTTGGTCAGTTCTCCCTCCACAGTGTAAAGTTTTGAGCAAGCAAGAACTCATTCTTTAAGTTGGAAGGTAAGCTACCTATGACTGAAAGCATTTGAATAAACATATTGTAATTTGGGAGAACTATGTGTTAAGAGTTATAGGTGTTAAAGTCGACTGTAAAGAAGTATAGTTTTAGACGTAGGTGAATTGTTAAGATCATTTCTCAAGATCTACTGAGTCTTTTGGAATGATTTAACTTGGATAAGGTGTAGAAACTATAGGTGGAAACATGTTGTACAAAGTTTTATAAAAAACTTTACATGTTTGATCAATCAATGAGTGAGATATGTGCAACAGACTTTCTGAGTATCAACTCACTTCACAATTTGTTCAAGATTTTAATAATTGAGCATTGATCCTCCAAATTGGTAAAGGTTTTGAGCTATTCTTGATATAGAGGTGCTCTAACATCAAGAATAGCTTGTTCTTTTGGAGATTAACACTCTCCATCAGTGGTATCAGAGCAGGAAGTATCAAAATTGAAGAAAGGAGGACCCCCGACTGCCGCAAACATACAAAAATCAACACTTGAAGGTTCAAAAGGTGAAAGTTTGAAGTGAAATCCTGAGAAAGAGGCCTGAAGCTATCAAGAAGATCAAAAGGAACTTCATTTGAAGTAAAGGTACACTTATTCCTCATAAAGGTTGAAGAATTTAATACACAGGTGAAGAAAGGATGGGAAATTCTCTTCAGATAGAGAAATTGGATAGAGAAAACTATCCAACATGGTCAATGAGGATGCAAGCTCATCTTATGAGCAAAGATTTGATGGCTTACATTATAGATGAAGAAGAAAAGCTACAATTCAGAGATCCTAGTGTTCCAACTAGAGATGAACTATCATATTTGAATAATTGGATGAAGAGAGATGCTCAAGCAAGGAGCATTATCTACATGGGAGTCAATGACTACTTGCTACCTCACATTAGAGGTCTTGAAAGTGCAAGTGATATATGGAATGCTTTGGAGGAGCATTTCCAAAACACTAAAAAGTCAAGGAAGGCATCTTTATGGGCAGAGTTTACCACATTTAAGAAGAAGGCTTCTCAATCCATTTTTTATTATGTAACAAGGATGAAGGACATTGCAGATGCATTAGGAGTAGTTGATGAAGATATTGAGGAGGATAAATTGGTAAGGCGAATCCTCACAGGTTTGAGAGGTGATGAGAAACGGAAGCCATTCATTTTGTCTACTGAATTGTCACTAGATCATTTTACTACTAATTTAAATCAGTTGCTAGGACACATGCTAACCTTTGAGTAGGATGTCAAAGGTGAATTTGATAAGAGTGTAGGTCAAGCAATGTATTCAAAGGATAAGAAGAAGAATAGCAAAGGGAAGCAACAAGCAAATGAAGATGAAGGCACAACTAGCCAAGCTAACTTCCTAAGAGGAAGAGGAGGTGGCAAAGGTAGAGGAAGAGGCAAAAGCAATAAAGATGGAGACAAAGCTTGCTAGATTTGTGGTAAGACAAATCACTTAGCTCATGATTGTTGGCATAATAATCAGAACAATTGTGGATATAATCAGAACTTTAATTGAAGAGGAAGAGATGGTAGAAATCAAAGAGGTAATTTCAGAGGTAGAGGTAGTAGAGGATATTTTGGAAGAAATGTAGGTAGAGGATTCCAAAGACAATCCTACAACAATACCTACTACAATTATGCTTCAGATCAAAAGGAAGATTCAACCTTGATCATGAATGCAACTTGTGAAAGACAAAGTGAAGACCAAAGAGTCTTCTATATTGACTCAGGGTGTAGCAATCATCTGAGTGGCAACATAGCCTTGATGACTGATTTGGAGAATAAGATAACTAATCATGTAGTTCAAACAGGTGACAATACAAAGCACAATGTCAAGTCAATTGGATTGGTGAAGGCCAAGGATGGAAGTACCCTCTTGATTAAGGTTTTGTGTGTTCCTACAATTCCAAAGAATTTGATAAGTGTAGGGCAAATTGTTGAAAAAGGTTATGAAGTAAGGTTCACTAATGATGGAGTTTTTGTGGAAGCCCCTAGCAATGGGTATAAACAAATTATGAGGGAAGAAAGAAGGAAGACTCTTCACATTGAAGATTCAAGGTAATGTTGGTCATGCCTTGTTTACTTATGGAGGACATAAGATCTCTGAGTTGGATCTTTGGCATAAAAGGCTTGGACATTTCAATGAAAGAGGTATTAAGGATATGGTTAACAATGGTTCAATGCTTGGATTGCCTAATGTTGCATGTCATCATATGACATACAGATGTGAGACATGTCAATTAGGTAAGGCTCATAATTAATCATATTCTAAGCATGGATTTATGTATTCAGAGAAGCTTGAGTTGGTACACACAGATGTGTGGGGACCATCTAAGGATTTCAGTATCAATGGTTCAAGATATTATGTGATTTATGTTGATGATGCTACTAGGTGGATCACTATCTATGTGATCAAAGATAAGTCAGAGGTATTCAATACATTTAAACATTATCATGTGTATGCAGAAAGAATCATAGGTCAAAAGTTGAAGAGACTAAGGTTAGATGGAGGGGGAGAGTATTTCTCTAATGAGTTCAGTAATTACTTATGGAATGCAGGTATAAAAAGGGAAGTTACTTGTAGGTACTCTCCTCAACAAAATGGTGTAATAGAGAGGAGGAATAGAACTCTTGTTGAGTTTGCAAGATCCATGATGAAGGAGAAAAATTGCCCAAATTATTTATGGGCTGAGGCTATAAATACAGCTACATATTTGGCCAATAGCTTACCATGTAAAGCTTTGCAGGATATGACACCATATGAAGCATGGTGGGGTAAGAGACCTACCTTAGATCATTCCAAAGTATTTGGATGTTTGGCTTATGCATATGTGCCATCTCAATTGAGACATAAATTGGAACCTAACGCTGAGAAGTATGTGTTTATTGGATATGATGCCAAGCAGATGGGATATAGGTTGTGGAGTCCATCCACAAAACAATTTCTTGTATCAAAGGATGTTACATTTGATGAGCAAGGTACTTGGTATGCAGGTACAATCAATATTCATGCAGGTGATGAAGAAATTGTGAATAAAAAAAAAGGTAAATCAAAGGTTCAGATATTTGATGAAGAAGAGAATAATGAAGTACAAGTTAAAGTTGAAGAAGGACCAAGGTTTGATCCAAAATGTGATGAGCCAGAAACTTCAAGAAGTGGAGAACTTAGAAGATCATCAAGACATAAATAGCAACCTACAAGGTATAGCTATGACACTTCTTTTTTGGTTACTAAAGATTATGCTTATATGGTGAAAGCAGATGAAGACCCTTCTACATATGAAGAGGCAAAAGGTAAGGAAAATTGGGAGAAAGCTATGCAGGAAGAGTATGATGCATTGATGGAGAGTGAGACATGGGATTTGGTTCCTAAACCAAATAGTCAGAAGATCATGGGATGCAAATGGGTCTACAAAACGAAGAGGTATGCAAATGGAAGTGTGTCTAGGTATAAAGCTAGACTTGTTGTGAAAGGGTTTGCTCAGACATATGGTATAGATTATGATGAGACCTATAGTCCTGTGGCAAAGATGAGAACCATTAGGACACTCATAGCCATTGCTGCATGTAAAGGTTGGAAACTATGTCAATTACATGTGAAAAATGCTTTTCTTAATGGTTATATTTCAAATGATGTTTTCATGGAGCAACCACAAGGATTCAGAGATAAAAGTTATCCAGATCATGTATGAAAGCTCAAGAGAGCTTTGTATGGTTTGAAGCAGGCCCCAAGGGCATGGAATTATAGACTTGTGAAGTTTTTGAAGGAACTTGGTTTTCAAGTATCTAAAGCAAATAGTAGCTTGCTTGTCAAAGCAAGTGATGATGGGTTCATTTACATGTGCATATATGTTGATGATATAATCCTTACAGGTACATATGAGAAGGGCATAGAAAGCCTAAAGAAGCAAATGGAGAAAGAGTTCAAGATTAGTGACTTGGGAGATTTGTCATATTTCTTGGGCATGGAGATCTCATACACTCAACCTGGAGGTATGTAACTCAAGAAAGATATTTGAAGAATTTGTTGATCAAGTTTAAAATGGAAGATTGCAGGGTAACAACTACCTCCATATATCTAACAGTGAAGAGGGTCCGTAGGACCCCCATCTATAAGGAGGCTCACCCCCCCAAGCCACCATGGTGTGCTGCCAAAGGAGGCACCCCTCATGCTGCCCAAGCACACCATTGATGTGAAAGAAGCACAAACACATCCCTCTCTCCCTCTTGGAATTGAAGGAATTGATATTCTCCTCTAGTTCTTTACCCCTTCAACAACCCTTTTCACCTCACTTATGGGATCGCTTGTGCACAAACTAGTTTCCTCAACAAAATTTGCCCTGTGCTAAGTCAAGTTCTCTGCACATTAGAGCACAAAACCTAGAGTAGAAGGCCAATTTTGAAGATTTTTCTCAAGCATATCCTTAACCCAATGAAGAAGCCCTCCCAAAGGAGTGAGAGAAGGCTTCCACTCATTTTATACAACTCTTTTTCTCGACAAAGAGTGAAAGATTTTGAAGCTCAGAAATTGAAGGATGGTTCAAAGCACATCAACATCGATCATGGGTAGATAAGTGGAGTTACAACTCATCAAAGGCGGCCCAAGACAACTTGCAACTAGAAGAGAAGTATGAAGGAAGAAGTAGGGAAGTACTCGATTTCTATTTCCATATATTCTTTCTTTTGAAATTACGAACAACTATTTTATCTCTGTCCAAAATATTCATGGAAGGGCATCTAAAGGGTAGTAATATGTTATTAGATGTACCTATACAAGAAGTAAACTATATGCCATGGGAAGGTGCTAGAGAATTAGAGTTTACACAAGGACTTCTTGAAGTGGGTAGATAAGAAGAGCACACAAAGCTAATATATATCAAGAATTCAATGGTTTGACAAAAATATAAACAACATCCAAGAGGATATGTTCATTGTAGAAAAGATCCAAACCAAAATGGGGACCTATGCACTTCTATCAATGAAGTGAAAGGCAAGATGGAGTAGATCTTGAATATGCTCTGTCCAACCAATCCCTTTTGCTCAGATGGGTTCCTTGTCAATTCGATCAAGGAACCCAATGATGAGTAAAGGAATGGATGCTCCTTTAACCATCTAAAGCAAGTTATCACTTAAGACTAGAACTAAGGAGTTGACCACAAATCCTCGGCCTACTTCAGTAGGGGCCAGAAGTCTTTCATTTGCAAAAGACTTAAAAGCACCATAGTTTTCAAGGGAAGAAAAGATAGAAATAAAGGTGTAGTCTTGAACTTTTTAGAGAAGTGGTAAGGCTTACATCAATTGAAAAATACCCTTGAAGCTTACCAAGTTACAAAGACTAGCTTGTACCTTGGACCAAAGGCCTACAAATGGTGGATGAGTCTAAACGAATCCTAGAGGGTTCATGAGTTTGAAGAAGTCTTCAAAAGAGAGTTCCTACTAGAGAATGCGGACAAACACAACTGGGAGGAGTGGGACAAGGTTTTTCAATGAGGACATCCCCTCTCCTTGTACGTTTCTCATTATTGAGAAATAGTTCTCAAACTTAAAAATTTGGATGACTTCCATAAGGTTAGAGGCTTTATATGTGGCCTTGATAAGCAAATCAAACATGAAATGAAGAGAAGTGCTCCTAAAAGTTTAAAAGATGCCATAAAGTTAGCACATATCTATGAAGATCATGCTAGATTGGGGCACAACCACTTCATCTTATCGAGAAAAATAAAAGGTTTAAAAGATATAAACAAAAATTAGGCAATGTAAAGGAGAACACTTCAAGAATCCTTTATTTTCACGGCTAAGTCCTGACCGTGAAGTCTATGAGAAAGCAAAGAATGGAAATCTTTGCTTTAGGTGATGAAACCCATGATATTTGAGTAAGAGTTATACTATATGTTGATATATTTAGGTAGTGATGTGTGTGAACACTCTAGGACTACCGGGGCACTTTTTTCCCTCTTTAGGAGGTTTTTTTCCCCAACTTGTATATACCCCTATTGCCCTAATGGGATACTTATCTTTGTACATTCTAGTGGTAATACATTCAACATTGTGTGTTGTGCTCCAAGCTTCTTCTTCTTCCTTGTGCTGTTCACATGCTTTTTTTTTTAAGTACAAGGAATTTGAAATGTCCAGCCGGGTGGGAATCGAACCTAGGCACTCTGCCCCACGACATTCAACACAAACTGCTACACCACGCAAACCGCTATTCGTGTGCTTCTGCAAGACATCTAACTCCAACAATTAGTATCAGAGTAGGTCACCACTTCATCTAGGGTGTTGTCTACACCTCTCCAATTGCAATCTCAAAATCGCACGAAATTTGGTAGGCATAGCCAGGGTGTTTCAGAGATCAAAACAGCTTCGCTATGTGGTATCGAAATCATGATCTAAGCTTGTTTTGGCCTTCGAATGCATCATCACAACACTTGTGCAAGCTATTTTGTCTTTTGTTGCCAAAGCTATATACTAGTTTTGGTTCGCCAGTATAAGCATCTCAAAGTCTGCTACAGGTTTAGCAGAATTTGTCTAGGTAGTTCTGTTCAACTTTTTGAGATAGAGTCAATCTTCTACATCAAGGTATTTTAGTCACTGGCCGTGGCTGAAAGCAGTGATGTATTCCGTATGTTGGCTGTTGAGGATAAGTTGGATGGTACCAACTACCCATTATGGGCTTATATGATGCGTCATGTATTGGTCACAAAAGGACTATGGAATATTGTGCAGGATGTTATAGCCCACATCATAAAGCTAGCGAAGATGTGACCTTTGAAGAAAAGAGTGCAACATGTAGTAGTTCGACACTACAATATTTTTTTGTTTCCGATCTGCGAGAACCATCAAAAAAATCTTTGATGGCTTCTGGTGATATTTCAATGTCAAATAGGGACTCAGTGTTTGGTGTTTGGTATTCATTGAAAGTCTGGTGTTCATTGAAATTCTAGTGCTCAATGATATTTTAGATGCCTCCAAGGCTCTGATTGCAAACAAAAAGATGCAAAACACTCAATCTGTGCAAATTGAATCTCCATCAAGAATTGTAGTGGACATCACAAAAATTATAGAAGAACTGGTCTCAAAGCCGATTGATATCAGAGAAGGGTGGAGAATGCTGATTGAACGGCACATCGTAACAACATTTCCAAGATTTTGGAGTAGTAGGAAGGTATCGCAACAAGAAGAATTAGAACCCATTTAACAACTAACTTTGAAACTTCCATAAGGTTTACCATTAGTTATTGATCAAGCCTTGCCTACCACCTCCAATTCCAAAGAAGTAGTGGATGCACTTGAGTATTTCTCTTAAGGTGATGGAAGACTTACAAGGTGAACAACAGGATAGACAACAAGGAGGCAAAGAAGATAGTTTTTACCTGGGGTGACTTATGCTAAATTCGATGGATTCCAAGGTGTTGAGCTAGTCAAAGGTCAAGGTGGTCAAAGTCAAAGTGGTCAACTATGGAGCCGATCAAAGTTCAAAGTGATGACTTTGCGAGCGATGCACAGGTGGTGCCAAAGTGAAAAGTGGTGCACAGATGGTGCACAAACGGTTGAGAACAAGGTGCACAAGTAGCGCACAAACAATTTATTCACAATGGTTTTGTAGGAAAAGTTGAATGTAGGTTGCAGACACAACTACAACAAGAACTATAGGAACTTCATGGAGGCGTCATAAAAAATGGACTGTGGTGCACCATGTGCAGCAAACAAGGACATTTGGTAAGTGATTCCCCTCTTCTAAGCATTACATGCCAGTTATGCACACATGATTTTGAGATATATGAGTCTTTCCATAATATTCCCATACATGGTAGCATTTTCTAAACTTCACCTGTGTTAGCATCCATCTATAGTTTTTTATTTAATGGCATATAGTCTTACATTCACACATGTCATCTTTTTTAAACATAATCAATGCAATATATTTTTTCAATAACCATATACCTTCTATCTATGATTTGTATGCCAAAAAATATTGCAAAAAATATAAGCTGAGTGCATATCAAATTATTACATGTTGAGTTTCTTTAGAGCCTATATTTTATTCTTATCATCACTAAAAATTGTCTTTGCTTACCATGAGTGAAATGCATCATATATGAAATCCGACAGAAGTTAAGCCAATTACATTTCTTGCATGTCCTTTAGTTTTTGCACATAGCATCTATTCTTGTTCTTGTAACTCACTATGTAGGAAGAGATCATTTATGTCTATCAAATGCAATGCGCATCCTTTTGCTATAAAAAGTTTACAGACCATCCTTATTAGTTATAAGAATGTATATCCTACTCTTTTCTACATCTCTTTTCTACCAATCTTGATATAAAGTTGCTTATTCTACCTTATAAACCAATTTGCAACCAATGGTTTTCTCCCCTTTTGATCCTATGGCCAATCAAGTTGGCCCAATTGTTTAATCTTTCAGTATGTAGTTGGCATTTATGGTTGGAGACATCTATTTGATAGTTTCTTGCAAGGAATGTTGGAGTTAGATGTCTGCAGAAGCATGCAAATAGCACAAGGAAGAAGGAGAAGCTTGGAGCACAATGCACAATACTAAATGTATTACCACTAGAATTTACAAAGATAAGTAACCCATTAGGGTTATAGGAGTATATACAAGCTGAGGCAAGAAAACCTCCTAAAGAGGGAAAAAAGTGCCCCGATGTTCCTAGAGTGTTCACACACATCACTACCTAAATATATCAACAAATCCCCCCTGGGAGTGATGCAGTGAAAAAGGAGCTGACACTCATGTATAAGGAAGTGCCAAGCTATGTGGAATCAATCCACAAAAGGAAGTAAGCCCAAAGCTTTGCAGAAAGGTTCAAACTTCTCCCTAGGCAAAGCCTCTGTGAAAAGGTCTACAATGTTCTTCTGTGTGGGCACATATGCCAAGCTGATCTCTCCAGTAGAGAACCTCTCCATGAAGATGGTGGTGGTAGAAGACTGACCAACACCCAAATCATCCATAAGGCGTCTGACCCACACACACTCAACAATCATTGTGAAAGCTGCCTTATACTCAGTTGCACAACTGGAAGCAAAAGCAACTAGTGGACACGTGAGTGTCATAGCAACAAGACCAATCACTATAAAAAAATACATGCAAATCTGGTGGTAGTGATTCCCCCTTGGGATAAAACAATCCAAGTAGCCAGATACCACTCAAATAGCGAAATATGCACTTAACTGCTTGCCAATGCTTGAAACCTAGGCAATGCATAATTGCTCTTCCACTTTTTCATTGATACACACATCCATAGTATGTTGGAACATCAATCTTACACTATGCTTGAGGTGGATTTGATCTACATCAGAAAGTTATCGTTTGGATTACATCGAAAGAATATCTGTTGGAGAGTTCTTTTACTTATGCTCATTCATTGTATTTTTTAAAAAGAGTTTTTATGGATCTTTTACCATTGTAAAAACCTAGAGTTTTACACATGTAAAAGTAGAAAGAGAGAGAGAGAGAGAGAGTTAAAATTCCAGAAATTTGTGGTGCTTGAGTTGCAATCAATCAATCAATCAATCACCTAAAAGTAGATCAAACTAGATCTTCACTTTTCATAGATTATAGGAAGGTGAATTGATTCCCTCCAACAACCTTTACTACCTTCATTTGAATCCAAAATCCACTTGTAGAAGTCATGGAGCACTACAAGAGTCTATGTAAAGACTTCAAGTCACTTGTACATTACATGGAAGCAATATACATACACTTGTGGCCATCATTGTCTTGCTCCTTCATTTTTTTGCATCATCTTCTTCAACAATAGTAAGCTTGTAGAGGTTGCTGCTCTCTCTAAAGAGATCCAACTTGGATGAAAAGTGACTCATTTGAAAGATATTAGTTTCTAGCTTATGTATATAAATTTTCAAAGCATTTGGTTTAGTAGATTGGGAGAAAGCTCAGTTTTTCTGTCTCTGGGTCTATCTCTGCACATTCTTGAAAAATAGGAGGTACCACTGTTGAGTGTCAAGTTCATTCGAAAATCATATTTTGCTTATTCGTTGTACTCTTATGCATTATATACACTCAATCCTATGTGTATCACTTCTCCAAAATGATTTTTTCTAATTTTAAGCATATTGGTTGCTATGAGCATTTGAAGTTCGTTGTCTCATCCAAAGATAGTAAGTTTTCTAGTCAATGTGCAAACCTATCTGTTTTATATCGACTCTTTCTCCTTGATGCTCCAAAGTACATACTGCATTTTATTGCATTTATCACATACCTATAAGGTCTATTTGATTCTCCATAATCTTAAGGGCTGGTCTTGTGCCAGTTGGTTGGATTGAACTTCGTCGCTTCATAACTCACTTTTCTACCTCCTATAAGCTTCTCCAAGTTCTTTCATATTAAGTTTATATATGGGGATTCTAAAGGCATATTGGCATCTATGCTCTATCATTTGGGTTGCTCTCTCTTGAAGCTTTTCTTATCCGGTCTATTTCCTAAAAGGATCATTAGGAACCATGTAAGGGAAGAATGGAGGAGTCCTCTCTAGCATCTTCTAAGGTACTTCAATCATGTTTTGTTAACTTATAGCCATCTCTCTCTAATTCTAGCCTAGGGTGTATTTCTTATGATTTTCAATGTTGGGACTCTCATGGATTTCTTGATGGTGGGCTTGTAGTGGTAGCTCTAGATTTGGATCAACTATGGAGGATGCCTTAAATTTGGCTTGACGAACCTCTTTTTTATGCTTCTCACTTTGTTCCTTGGCTATTTTGGTTTTCTCTTGAGCATGTTCGACTTGATTCTTTAGATCCTTGATCCTCTTTTTCATTTTCTTGATCATAACGTCGTATTGTTTTTTCCTTGAGGTTCTTTTTTTCTTGCTAGTAGATAAGTCTACACCTTTTTCTTTGGCTTGGACTTTCTTTTTAATTTTGGTTGTGGTGACTACTTGAATTGGGATTTCCTCCTCTTCATCACTCTTTCTCATCTCAAGCTCACTAAGCAATTGGTAGGTTTGATCAGTCACGAAAGAAAGATACCTAGAAGTACTCCTTCTATCATCCTTACAACCTGCCCAATCTGCATCTAAGTATAGTTTAATGTCCAAATCTGATGTGTATGGGAAGTAGAGACCTTGATTTTGAGTAGCTTTGAGATACATCATAATCCTTTTGGAAGCTTCCAAGTGAGGTGCTCTAGGTTTATGCATGAATTGACTCAAAACACTTACTCCATAAGATATATCAATTCTTGTTAAGGTTGCATAGTTTAGACTTCTAACTATACTATGCGATGTCTTCAAGCAAGTGACCTTGATGAGCACTCAATTTTTTATTTACCTCCATAGGGGTGCTAGATATCTTTGCATTCTCCAAGTGGAACTTCCTCAACATGTCCTGCACATATTTCATTTGAGTAATGTAAATTCTAAATTTGTCTAGACTAACTCAAGTCCAAGAAAGTACTTCAAAAACCCTAGGTCACTGATTTTGAACTCCTACATCATTTGGTTCTTGATTTGTTTGAAGCCATTGGCATCACAACCTATCAAGATGATGTCATCAACATATACACATAAGTATATCATTTTTGAGTTACTTCTCTTGACAAACAGAGAAGAATCTGCCTTGCTCATCATGAATCCTTGATCTCAAAGATAGGTTGTTAACCTATGGTTCCATGCCCTAGATGCCTGCTTCAAACCATAAAGAGCTTTGTTCAATTTGCACACATGATTTACCTTGCTTGGGTCTTCATAGCCAGGAGGTTGAGCCATGTAAACCTCCTCTAAAATCCAGCCATTGAGAAAAGCATTCTGCACATCTAGTTGATACATATTCCAGTTTCTAGATGCAACTACACTTACCAATACTCTGATGGTTGGTATTTTTGCCACATGTGAAAATGTCTCTTCATAATCAACTCCTTGGGTTTGTGCAAAACCCTTAGCCACAAGTCTAGCTTTATACCTATTTATGGATCCATCTGAGTTCCTTTTGATTTTGTAGATCCATCTAGAACCAATTACCTTCATTGATGCCTTCTTGGGTACTAGTTCCCAAGTATCATTCTCTTGGAGTGCTTCTATTTCTTCATCCATAGCTTCCTGCCATTCTACTTTGGTAACTTGCTTCTTCATATGGAGAAGGTTCTTCAAGTGATAAATCTTTAGCAAGATAAATGGAATGCTTAGTAACTAATGAAGTATCATACCCATATTTGATTGGCTTCTTACTCTCTCTTTGTGATCTCCTTAGGGCTTGGTTGGATGATTCAGGTATATCTTCCAACCTCTTCATCTTGGCCTTGCCCTTTGATGTCCATGCTTTGAACTCTTCCAAGTTGATGGTGTCCTCAGCATCTGATTTGATGTCTTCAATCGTGCTTGGTTCCTCCTTGGTGAGGCTTGGAGATTCCTCTTCCAAGTCATATGGCAATTTGACCTTCCTACATTCACTTTCAAACCAAGAATCATTCTCATCAAACACAAAATCTCTATTGACCATAAAGCCTTTGTTGGATGGATTATAAAACATGTATCCTTTCCGATTTAAATCATACCCTATGAAGATGCACTTATCTACCTTAGGGTCTAGCTTACCTCTAATTTGAGATGGAACATGCACATAAGCAACACATCCAAATATTTGACAATGATGAAGTGATGGCCTTCTACCATGCCATGCTTCATATGGGGTCATCCCATCAATTGAATTAGAGGGTAACCTGTTAATAAGATAAGTGGCAGTAGAAACACTCTCTGCCATAAATAATTAGGCAATTTATTTTCATTAAGCATTGATCTGGCTGCTTCCACAATCAACGTGTTTCTCCTCTCTGCTACTCCATTTTGCTTAGGAGTATACCTAGTAGTCATCTCCCTTTTGATACCTCTATCTTGCAAAAATGCATCAAATTCATTGGAGAAGTACTCCTTCTCCAATGAATTTGATTTTCCACAAGTGCAAGATACTTGTTGAAGCAACTGAACACTTCACCTTTATGTTTCATGAAATACAAGATAGTCCACCTTCTAAAATCATCAATGAATGACACATAATACCTTGAGCCTGAAATTGAAGGGTCCTTGTGTGGACAAGTACCAAATAGTCTTCATGCATATAGCCTTTCTTTGTAAAGGGTAACCTGTGTGATTTACCAAAGTGACAAGCACCACATTTATAGATCATATATTGCTTGGATACATTAGGTATCCCAAGCACGCATTGATCTCTACATATGTGCTTCAAGGTTCTCTCACCAATGTGCCCTAATCTTTTATGCCAAATCTCTTAACTCAGACAAAGTTTGATCCTTGTAATTATAAAGTGCAATGTTTCTAGTGTCCTCAAGCTCAAGTGTAAATAATCTACCTATTTTTTCTCCCTTGGCAATTCTCTTGAATCCATGTTGGGGGTCCTCCACAAAAGCTCCATATTTGTTGAACCCAACTTGCAAAGCCTTTTCCACTATGTGTCCAACACTCATCAAATTCTTTGTGATAGTAGGTACATAAAGAACCCTACTCAACAAATTTCTATTCCCATCAGAAGTTTTGACATTTCCTACCTTGACCATTGAATGCTTGGTGTCATCACCTGTCTGCACTTGGTGCTTTCCCTTGGGCTCCTCAAGATTAGAAAGAAGAGCTACATTGCCTGCTACATGGGTTGAACAACCTGAGTCAATATAGAAGAGGTGCTCATCATTTATACCTTGCTTTGAAATCATGTTCATAATGAGAAGAGAATCCTCTTGATCCTTTGTATAATTGTTGAAGTATTTTCTTGATTTGTATCCTCCTTGATAATTGTTGTTGTAGCTTTGATTATGGTTGAATCTTCCTCTTGATTGTGAATAGCCACCTCTTTGATATCCTCTTCCTCTCTGATTCTTGAAGTTCCTATAGCACTCATCTGTTGTGTGATTAGATAGCCCACATATATTGCATGGGGAAGAGTTGAAACCTACCTTGCTTACCTTCTCTGCCCCTTCCTCTTGAGTTCTTACCTCTCCCTGCATAGTTAGCTTGATAAGTAGTACCTTCATCTTCTACTTTCTTGATCTTTCCTTTATCTTTAGAAATTCCTTTATCTGTATATAGGGTAGAAGAATTTTGACCTCTTGATGGTTCTCCATTTTTGTTGAGCTTGGCTTCATGGGTAAAGAGTTGTCCCATGAGTGTGCTAAGATCTAGGATTTGCATGTCCATGTAAAGGTCCATAGCAGTTGTGAAAGCTTCCCACTTATCATCTACCTTGATGCCATTGATTATTTGTCTCACTATTTGCTCCTCTTCAATCTCCTCTCCTATGCTTGCCAATTGATCATCCACATCTTTAACCTTGGTCACATACTCTAAAACATTATGCTTGGGTTGCTTCCTTTGAGTAGTAAACTCAATCCACAATTGATTTTTTCTAGCTCTTGTGTTGCAAGAAAAATATGAAGATAATGTATCCCAAGTCTCTTGGGAAATTTTACAATTCCTAATGTGAGGAAGAAGGAAGTCAAAAATAGAGTTAAGTAGATATGACCCTTCTAAAGCATCTTTGGCACACCATGAGTGCAGTCTTTCAAGCCCCTCTCTTGTAGGTTGACCTTTGCTTCTGAATATGGGCATCTCCTCAATGCTTAGTTCATTTTTCAGTCTCAACTGAAACAATCCATTTTTTGAAAGTAGGGAATACCTCATCTTTTGCTTTGATAGGATATACCCAAACTTTTCTAGGAGCATCATCAATGAAACTCACAAAATAAAGAGAACTATCTAATGACCTTGTGGGCATACGACCACACATATCTGTATGAATGAGATCTAAAGGCTGAATTGAAGAGTCAATGTGTGTCGTGCACATTCCTAGTTTGCTTTCCATATTGACAATGCTCACAAAATCAGAGAAAGATAACACAAGTAAGTAGCCAGAACAAGAAAGATTTTCCATTCCACTATGTGACATATGGCCCAAATGGCCATGCCAAATACAAGCAACAGGATGTTCAGTAACAACTAACAAGTGTTCTTTCTATGATAAAGTGAGCCAACTTTGCTTCCTTTTGCAATAAAGGATAAAGTGAGCCAACTTTGCTTCCTTTTACAATAACCATATTGCCCTTTGATATGCAAAAGGACTAAGCATAGAAGACCACCTTGTAACCAAGGTCATCAAGTTAACCAAATGACATCAAACTACGTGATAGCTAAGGTACATGGCATAGATTATGCATAGTAAATTTTGAACCATCAATGAACTACACGACCACATCTCTGATCCCCACAGCATCACACTAGTAGGAGTCACAAAGTCTCATAGTACCAAGAGACTTCACTGCATAATTAGAGAACCATTCTCTATGTGGTGTCATATGGAAAGAAACATCAAAATCTAGCAGCCACGTGTGGGAAAGAGAATCAGCCATAAGAGCCTCAGTTGGCACAAGTGCTATCAAGTTTCAACACATCAACATCATCAGAAATAACATTAATTTCTTCAATCTTCACAGTAGAAGTAAAAGGTGTAGGTAGCTATTTAAGATGCCCATCAATATTCTATCAGTACCTTTAGCATTCTTTAATGCATAACAATCTTTCTTCATGTGTCCTTTCTTATGACAATAATGGCATTTGATATCTCTCTTCCTTGATTTACTTCTACTCTTATTCCATTGACCATTCTTTTCCTTGTTCTTGCTCCTGCCATGTTGTTGATTCTTTCCTTGGTAATAATCACGAACATTATATGCATCTCCACTCTGAGTTCCAACTATAGATTTTCTACGAATCTCCTCACTCAAGAGTGCTCCACATATGTCATCATAGGCCAGTTTACCACCAGGTGCACTATTGCTAATAGCTGTGCAGAACATATCCCATGATGATGGCAAGGGCATAACAGCAAGAGCGCTTTCATTTCATTATCCATATCCATTTTTTGAGCTTGTAACTGGGAGAATATAACATCAAACTCATTTAGATGAGTAGCAACACTATCTATGTCCTTCATGTGAAGGTCATATAATTTTCTCATCAGATACACTTTATTTGATGTCGTCTCTTTTTCATATGCATTGCATAGCTTCTTCCAAAGCTCCCTTGCACTTTCACAATCTAAAATTGTAAAGTAAACATTATCTGCAAGGTGCAATCGAATGGTAGACCTGGCCATTTCATCTAACTCATCCCAATCATCTTCATCCATATCAACAAGGTTCTTTGGTATTCCATTTACTAGCTTCCATTGCCTCCTCTGAATCAGCACATCTTTAATCTGATTCTTCCATAGAGGAAATTTTGTGCCATAAAATTTTTGGATCTCAAAATGGTCTTTGCCCTACAAGTTATAGCTCCTCCTCGAAACACTAGCACTAGACCCTGATCCACCAAATGTGCTTGAGACCTTTGATGCCATGATGGTAGAGAACTGAATAGAATGATAATGGAGCTAGAAGAGTCCAAACGCCATTAAGGCTCAAAGAAGGATGACCAAGTGTCAGATTCTAGAAGAAAATTTAGTAGTCTTTCCAAAAAAATGAATTAATAAACAATAATGACCAACGAAAAAGATTGTGTGAGAATAAATGTGCTCACATCAATAAGTGTATCAAGGAGTAAATCAACCACTATACAATTGATAAAATAAAAAATCTAGAAAAATTTTGCCAAAGTATCCTCTACAAAATGAGCATATGACGAGTGTCAAAATCTCATAAAGCTACAAGTACTGAAATTTTTACCTACATGGTGAATCACTGACTCCACTACATATAATCAATTACCCAAAAGAAGCCAACTAGGCTTATCGAGCACCTATGAACAACTATCATACATCTCCTATGATGAGGCTAGCTAAGTGTTCCACCTACATCATCAAAGAGACTCTGACATGTGGGTGTCTCCCATTTAAGAAAACAAGCTTTTGGCGATAGCACAACAATAGTGAAGACCACAAGGCGACAAATGAGCTAGAATGAAGTGAGGAAGAGAGAGCAATGGACAGTGTACTCTCCCACAAAAGAGAGAGAGGGAGAGAACTCTCGTTCATACATGAGAAGATAAGATAGAGAGTGTTCTTCTCACATATGCGCACGAATAAGAACAAAAGAAGTGTGCCTATCTTTTCCATTAGAAGACATACTTACTTATACATGCGGAGGAGGGATTTTGTCCAATAGAAATGAAGGAGAAGGATAAGATATGATCTCCCTCTTTGGTAGAGAGTGTTCCTATGAAAAGTACAAGCTCATCTCCAACAATCCCCCCTTTGAGCTTGATTGTACATAGCTCCCGAGGGACTATCCTTTCTCACAACTAAGTTAGGGTGGTACAAAAAGTATGTTTCTTTCCCATGTACAAAGAAGGTGATACAATGTTTATATCCTTCCTTCAACAAACTCATGGGTGGTACAAATCCTTCCTTGTACATATGAGGATGGTACAAGGGGGATGTTTTACAATACATGATCATAGATGAACTTGACTTGAGCTTCTTCGTCTTCATTTGTCTCCTCTGTTACGTTGATGTTGCTAGGCCTTTTGTTGAAAGCTCCTTTGTTGTTGTTGTTGACGTTGTTGTTGCATAGACGACAACACTTTGTAGCATGGTTGGGTTTACCACATATTTTGCAAAGGTTGACTTGAAAGCAATCCCTTGACAAATGGTTGGTGTGATTACAATGAATGCATTTTGCAGCTCTTACAACCAAAGAATTTGTAGTGAATTCATCATGTGTTTTCAACTTATTTTCATGTTGTTGTAGAGAATTAATAACATCCTCTAGTCTAAGGATAGGGTGTTTTTCCTTAATAACAGTTACAATTTGTCCAAACTTATCATCAGGCATGGCTTTGAGTACGACGGCTACTTGATCTTAATTTTAAAAAAGGCATTGCACGTAAGCTAATTGGGTACAAATACTCTTTAACTTGTCTACAAGACTAGGTATATCTTCTCCTTGAGACATCGTAAGAGAATAAAGTTGCATTTTAAGTGCTATTTTGGAGTTTCTAGAAATAGCTCCAAAATTTTTCTCCAACGTAATCTATGCTTGATTTTCAGTAGTGCAATCATCCAAGAAATGTACATTGTTATCATCTAAAGAGGTGAGTAACATTCCAAGTGCTTGCTTGTCTTTTTCAATGAAATGTGGTAGCCTTCTTCTATCCTCAAGTGTCTCATTTGGTGCTAATGGTTTTGTGACATACCATAATTGTTTAGTCATGAGATAACCTTTGATCTTTGTTTGCCATGTGTGGAAACCTTGGCCGTTGAACTTGTCTAGAGGTTTTTGACTCATTTTGGATAGGTCTTACCAAAGTGTCTCACTTTGGCAGTGTCTAACTCCTTACAAGAGGATGTCTAATCTTCTCAAATTTAGAATAATATAAAAACTTCCAGTTTCTGTTCTAATAAGATTTTGAATTCTGATAACTTCATACACCACTCATTATCTATGCATTTATTCTTCAAGGTTTAATGCTTTACCTCAATGAATTGTGAAAAATAGGCATCAAAATGGTAGAACACAGATTCACTCAACACGTAAGTAAGAAAATCAATGGGGATAAATGTATAGTTCTCTACACCAAAGAAGTGGAGATACTTGCTAATTACTTTGCAGCTCCATAATTATTTAAAAACGAACACTGACAATTCTTTTACCACAACACTATATACCTCCCTCTGCATGAACACTCGCAAGAGTAGATGCAATGTGCATGTAGTTTAATGCCTCTTGGCCTTAGGTTTTCATAATGGATTCTGAGAATAAATTAGGCGTCATGGGCATGCGAGCTACTAAAGTACAAAGTGAGAAATTCAAACCATGGAAATTCCAAAGAGCATATTTTGTGCTTTTCCTCTGATGGATTCTAAGTCTTGTGTCTTCTTATAGATCTCGTTTGCTCTATCCTTGATGGTTGGAACCAGGTCCAATTGGTTTGCCAAGCTCAGCCTTGAACCTACTCCTTATTGAGCTAAAAACAAAAAATGCATTGAGTGAATGCGAAAAGGAGCACATGTAATAATGGCCTAACCTTTCTTTCTAGAGTGCAAGAAACCAATGGAGTTAGTCCTATAAGGAGTGTGGTTTTGCCCTGGAAGCTCGCAATATCGATTAAATCTCTGAGTAGTGGACTTTTACTAATGAATCTATAGACAATAATCTCATACCTATAGGCAGCCCTGCAAACCACTTTCTTATAGACACTCTGAGTAGTGGACCTTTTGCTAATGAATCTGCAGACAATAATCTCGTACCTATAGGCAGCCTCACAAACCACTTTCTTATAGGCAGCCCCACAAACCACTTTCTTATAGGCAGCCCCGCAAACCACTTTCTTCTAATTCGGATGGGTTCAAGGAGAGCTCCAAGGGCGGAATAGTACCTTGTACTCTTGGATGGTGGCAGAACAGAGGTTCTAATCCTAATTGGACCTTAATCATCAACTCAGTAACAAACTTGGAGCGGTTTGCCTTCAAATCTTTCAATGTCCAGGGTACCTCTGCACTTCTAGAGTTGCGCAACCACGTGAAGATCATCCATTTTCCCATTTGTCAAATTGTCCATCACAAACAGGCTCTGATACCATATGTTGAAGCTTCTGGCGATGGCACAACAATAGTAAAGACCACAAGGCAACAAATGAGCTAGAATGAAGTGAGAAAGAGAGAGCAATGGATAGTGTACTCTCCCATAGTAGAGAGAGGGAGAGAACTCTTGTTCATACATGACAAGATAAAATAGAGAGAGTTCTTCTCACATACACACATAGATAAGAACAAAAGAAGTGTGCCTATCTTTCCCATTAGAAAATGTACATACTTATACATGTGGAGGAGGGTTTTTGTCCAATAGAAATGAAGGAGAGGGATAAGATATGATCTCCCTCTTTGCTAGAGAGTGTTCTTAATAAAAATACAAGCTCGTCTTCAACATTACCAGGGAATTCTTTCCACATTTCGATTTACCCCTTGAGTTGGTTTTGGATTGTGACACTTATTTCTCCAATGATTTAATTAAAGCTCTGACACATGAAGTTAATATTGTTCATAAGTTTAGTAGGCCATAGTATCCATGGGCAAATGGTTTAGCTTAAAACACTAATAAAACTTTACACACTATGCTCCAAAAGTTAATTCAATTTGCTCTAGAACACTGGGATCAACTTCTTCCTTTGGTGTTGTGGTTACCACACTACCTACAAAGTATCTATCGGGTCCACTCCATTTAAATTGGCATTTGGAATCGAAGCTATTGCATCCATGGAATTGGTGGTTCCTAGCCTTAGCATCGCCATCGAGCACAAACTCTTAATGGAAGAATGGATTTACTAGCGACTTGATGCCCTTCGAGCTTTGGAAGAGACCCATTTCGAGAGTTTCTTACTAATGCAAGAGACACAGATCCGTCAGACTCGCACTCATGATTGTTTTCTTCAGACTTCAGTGTTTCATGTTGGATAGTTAGTTTTAGTATATAATTCTAAAGCAGACCAAAGAGCTGGTAAATTCAAAGTTAGATGGTTTGGTCCTTATCGTATTGCGGTGAAGATTGGTCTGATGACATTTCAGTTGACTAGTTTGACCAGAGAACCTTTATGCATCTCTTTTAATGGATCTAAGTTATGACCTTTTTGCACTCCATTCAAGGAATCCTGATGTTGGTAGCTCTTTTAATGGATCTTATGACCTTTCACACTCCATTCAAGGAATCTTGATGCTGAAGACACCTCCCCTCCATGGACTGCTTTCATTCCCTTCCCCATGTAAATCCTGGTTGGTTGGTGATTGGATATTATCTGCATTTATTACCATTATGGTTGTTACATGTCGTTGTGTCATTGTTGTTCTTGCCACCTTTATATATTCTTAGGAGTTCTATTTCTTTCCTTTATAGTGTGCATTGTGTGTGTCTCTTGTTTTTCTATGTACCCTTTGTGCTTGCATTTTTGTGTGTTGTGTGTACCTAGTATCCATAGAGCCTCTGCTGCATCTCATTGGATTCAGTGTCAGTATGCCTCCTGATCTCGTCGAGTACTTCCAAGTACCAGGTTTACTCCCGTTTTCCAAATTTTCATGGCACATAGTGTCAGCTCATCCATTATCCATGACCCTTGTTCGCACCATAACAGATTGTTCTGTCTCTCTCACTTCATGGCCTGTGGTCGAGTCATTTTTCATGACTTGCATCACTTTAGACACTCTTGTATCTAGTCTCTGTCTTCCTAACAAAGGCTAGACTGAGGTCACACCATTCCCTCTGGCTACCATGAATGCTCTGTTCCCTCTCCAATCCTCCAACGAATATGCCATCATGTGCCATCCACCTCCGGAGTGCCATGCACTACAGTTTCTTGTAGTTACCGTTAACCTACAGAAACACACTTAGGGAATTTCTCGACACATGGATTCATTCATAGATATGGATGCCCGCAAAATGATAAATTGAGCATTGTTTTACTTTTGTCACATTTAAAAGGAATGTCAAACGGTGGTAAAATAGTTATCCAAGGATGATTTTCCGCATACACGATTGCCACATGTATTTTCTCTTCTCTTACTTGACTTACCCTCTGTAGTTCCCACATCTCTCATTCCTCCTCTCCTTCCGGCTTCGATTGTGTCTTCCCACATGGATCAGGATGATGAGGAAGAAGCAGATTCATTGCTAATGTGTTTTCCACGAAAGCGCCATCATGTTGCTATCACCACGACTCTCGCTTTGAGTTCATCCTCCACCCCTACCGACACCGAAGTTATCGTCACAATCAAGGAGGTGCCAACTATCATTGAAGACACTGAACTTCATTCCCCACCCGTTGCGGAAGGTGGCGTTACCATCATAGATATTGGAAATAAAGATTTTAGCTTGCCGGAGAAGGACAATGTTCTCATTCTGAAAGAGCTCGAGTGCTCTCTCGTGAAGAAGTTAATTGGATCGACAATAGATGAAATCAGTACTTGCCCAGAAGAAAAGCAAGTTTCGAAGACCGTGACAGACGTTGTTTTATTCACTAATGTAAAAGAACTCTCTGCAATTGCAACCATATCCAGCCTTTAAACGATTATTCCCACAGTGCTATCCAACCATATTCTTTCCCCGAAAGCTGCTTCTATTGATGATCAGCATATTGTGATCACATTGCCTAACTCATGAGACTACTCTCCTCCCCACTCCATTGAATTCGGCACCGCTCTTGATTCATCCGCAATGCTTTCTCTTCATGCTCAATCATACCTACAATTGGACCTTGGCCCACATTCATCATTGGCAAATCTTGCCAAGGTTGGTCAATATGTGATTAAGGTGACTAACCACATCCAATCAAATTTTGATGCAGAGACATAGAATTTGAAGAAAGCGTTCCAACACAAACTCGAAATGATAGAAGCCAATATTGCTCCTCTTCAAGAGGAAATTCTCACACTATGGGTACAAGAATCAAAGTTGAAGTAGCAAGTGCATGATAAAGACCAAGAATCGGATGCACTACACAAAGCCCTAGCCAAAAAGAGTGTAGCTTTAGACAAAATTGGTGTAGTTTTGGAAGAAACAACTAAGAAAACTAATACACTGGAGAAAGCCTGCATAGAGATAACTACTAAGGCTATCCAGTCAAAAAATGACCTGGCAATTACCAAAGAATAATTATTCCAAAAAGCTCAACAATTGACTAAAGAAATTGGAGTTACTATACAGTAAAAGAAAGAGTTAGAGGCAACACAAAAAGAATGTCAGTCTTATTTTCAGATGACAGGATTCCAAGCATAGCAAATGCAATGAATGGAAAACTTGCTCAGTATTCAAACTGAGAAGTTGAAGGAGATTGAAGCAGAGGTGGAAGATAGTAGAATCTAGTGTCGCACAACCTTAAAGAATGATTTTTACTTACATGAATCTTTTTGATAGAACGGAGTTAATCTATTATTAATCAAGCAGCTACAACGAGTTCTTTAAGCCCAGATGCACAAATGCTTGATGTTAAACATGTATATAAACTTTTAAAGGCCTTACAGAAAAAGATCAAATGCAATTTTGAAGAAGTTAGGACCCTGAATGTCCAAATATTAGTAAATGATGACTTTTCACTTAGGGTTCAAGTCCACCATGCATGCCAGTGTTAGGCCGATGGTGTGACTAATTGTAATTATCTATAATTTTGGTGAAGTGCCATATTGGCCAATCATTGTAATCCTCTTTCATGAATGAACACAATGAAGAGTTGCATGTGTGTGAGTCCGGCATAAGGAGTCCGTAGGGACCGTTCGTGGTAGGAGGATCATTGTGCTGACTAAGTTCATCCACCTATGTTGTTCGGTATTATTGTATCAATTGGTTATCATTAAATTGCCTTTCATTAACAGTTAGTAGAGTGCGATTAAAGTTAAATAAATGTGAAGATTAAGTGTGGTTGATAGTTTGGTGAATTTGAAGTTGTTGGTGAAAGTTGAAATTGAATATTAGTTGTTAGCATTATTGTTCGGTAGTGAAGTGATAAAATTTAATTGTTGGAAGTGAAGCCATGATAAGGTTAGATGATAACTTGTACTGAATTATGGACATATTGGTGTAAAGAGGAATTTACAAAAATTGTTCTCTGTATGTACGATGTAAAAGTCTAGTGTGAGTTCGATGATGATAGATGTTGAAGTAGTACTCTGTAAAGCAGAGTGGAAAACTTATAGTTTGTAGAAAATAATCTATGAAA
>CM035406.1:246170427-246255427 GCA_020310875.1 Ceratopteris richardii
AATCTAGAATCTCTTCTTTCTTATCATAAATTTGACTTTCTTCTATATATGCATTGTGTGAGAGTTGGATATCACCTGCATGTGGAACATAGAATCTGTATCCTTTTCTTTCAAGTGCATAACCAATAAAGATGACTTTAATGGCTTTTACATCTGTTGATATATTTAGGTAGTGATGTGTGTGAACACTCTAGGACCACTGTGGCACTTTTTTCCCTCTATAGGAGGTTTTTTTCCCTCGGCTTGTATATACGCCTATTCCCCTAATGGGCTACTAATCTTTGTACATTCTCTAGTAATACATTCAGTATTGTGTGTTGTGCTCCAAGCTTCTTCTTCTTCCTTGTGCTGTTCGCGTGCTTCCACAGACGTCTAACTCCAACAATTGGTATTAGAGCAGATCGTCGCTTCATCTAGGGCGCCGTCGACACTCCTCTGTTTGCAGTCTCAGATTTGCACGGAATTTGGTGAGCATACTCAGGGTGTTTTACATATCAAAACATCTTCGCTTTCTGGTGCCGGAATCGCGATCTGAGCTCGTTTCGGCCTCCAAATGCACTATCATAGCGCTTGTGCAGGCTATTTCGTCCTTTTGTGCCAAAGGTACATACTACTTTCTGTTCGCCAGTATAAGCGTCTCAAAGTCTGCTATAGGTCTAGCAAAACTCGTCTGGGCAATTCCGTTCAACTTTTTGAGATACAATCAATTTTTTGCATCAAGGTATTTTAGTCACCGGCCATGGCTAAAAGCAGTGATGTATTCCATATGTTGGCTGTTGAGGATAAGTTGGATGGTACCAACTACCCATTATGGGCTTATATGATGCGACATGTATTGGTTGCAAAAGGATTGTGGAACATTGTGTAAGGTGTTGAAAGACGTCGCGTTACACCTGTAACAACAGGTACTAATAATATAGGTGCTGGAGCTGATGAAGATGGTGTCGAAGATGATATTGTGCAGATTCCTGTTCGTGCTGTTGTTTCTGCTACACCTACTACTGAGCAGATTCGCTGGGATGGCAAAGATGCCCAAGCACATGCATTGATAGCTTTTTCTATCAAACGTGCCATTATTCCTCATATTCGCTATTGCAGAACAACTAAGGATGCTTGGGATACACTTACCACATTGTACCAAGCTAGGAATGAGGCTCGTGTTGCTTACCTCCGAAAACAGTTGGAGAGTGAGCACATGAATGAAGGTGATTCTATGAACAATTTCCTAACAAAGATCAAAGACTTGAAGGAACAGTTGATTTCTGCTAATGAGGTTATACCAGATAGCTCACTTGTGCAGACCGTTCTAAATGGTCTTCCTGATTCATATCAGAGTTTTGCTTCTACTCTTTGATTGATGATGAAAGGAAATCCAAATGCCTTGTCATTTGAGGAGTTAGTATTTGTTCTGTTGCAGAAGATCAGTCCAGGTAGAACAATTCCATTATGCGTGTTGCAGATCAAGTTTTCTTGGCTAGTTAGAAGGGCAAAGGAAAATGGAGTTCTTCTACTAGTAAGCAGAAATCAACAAATGCTGCACAATCGAAGAACCAAGACACAGATGAGAAAAAATCAGAAAAGTAGAAATTGTTTTGTAAGTACTGTAAAGGGAATGATCATATCATAAAGAACTGTCACTAATTGGCTGCAAAAGAGGCAAAGAAGAAAGAGGTTGGAATGGTTGTTGTAGAATCCTCTACACCAAAAACGGAGTCTGCTAATCTTGTGCAAGAAGAAGAATGGACGTTCACTACTGTTTGCAATTTTGACCCATCTTCTCATGAGCAGTGCGTGTCTGTAGTAGACTCAGATGTTTGGTACTTTGATAGTGGGGCGACCAAACATATTACCTCACAGCGTAGTTTCTTCTCTTCACTCGTGCCTGCCCCTACAGGGAATACTGTTACACGCACCAATAACTCCTCTTATCCAGTTATGGGAGTTGGTAAGATCATTTTGACTACTACTGATGGTAGTTCTTTCACTTTGTCAGATGCTTTATTTGTGCCAGAGATCAAGAAGAACCTGTTATCAGTTTCTGCATTAGCCAAGATTGGCTTGGTTGTGAAATTTGTTGATGACAGATGTACAGTTCATGATCTGTCAAATGACGATGATATTATTGCTTCTGGCATTTTATGTCGTGGGATGTATAAGCTCATAGACTGTAAAAGATCTGAAAATGATTTGGCATGTGCAGTAAATGATTCTCAGGCTATGTCAGATGCAAAGCTTTGGCATGCATGCTTTGGTCATCTAAATTTTGCTAGTTTGCTACACCTGCAGAAATCTGAAATGGTGTCCTCTTTGCCCAAACTTGAGGCACCTGGAAAACATGTTTGTGAAGGCTATATTTTGGGCAAAATGCAGCGTTCCTCCTTTCCAAGAGATGGTTCAGTTCAGGCTATACAGAAATTGCAACTTGTACATAGTGATGTCTGTGGTCCTATGCAGACACCCTCTTTTGGAAATTACCTTTACTTCGTGACTTTCATTGATGATTTTTCCAGGCATGCATGGGTATATCCACTCAAAGAAAAGTCCGAAGTGTTCATGTGCTTTAAACAGTTTTTGATTTTGGTTGAAAATATGTCAGCATGTAAAATGGGCACCCTCCGTTCTGATCGAGGGGGGGAGTACATGTCTTCTGATTTTAGTGCATTTCTGGCTGAACGTGGGATAAAACACCAGTGTACAGTGCCGTATACACCTCAACAAAATGGAGTTGCTAAACAAAAGAACAGGTCACTCATGGAGATGGCGAGGTGCATGGTCAAGAGTCAGGCTTTACCACATAGTTTCTGGCTTGAGGCTGCCATGTGTGCAACATATGTACTGAACAGGTGTCCCACTAAAGCACTACAGTCTATCGCTCCATATGAGGATTGGCATGACCGGAAGCCATCTGTTGCTCATTTGCGTGTTTTTGGTTGTTTGGCATATGCACTAGTGCCTGAACAACATCGCAAAAAATTGGATGATAAGGCAATAAAATGTATTTTTGTTGGGTACAGTTCTGAAAGTAAAGGCTATTGTCTGTATCATCCACAGACTAAACGCATTGTGGTTAGCCGTGATGTTGTCTTTGTGGAAGATGCTATTCAGTCACTGCTTTCATGTAGTAAGGAGACATCTGTTAGCTCGAAAGACATGTATGATACTTTGATGCCTCTTTTTACAGGTGGACATTCTAGTGTTGGTCCTAATGAGGCAACTTCTCAGCCTTTGCAAGTGCTGGTCCTAATGAGGCAACTTCTCAGACATCTATGATACTTTGATGCCTCTTTTTACAGGTGGACAGTCTAGTGCTGGTCCTAATGAGGCAACTTCTCAGCCTTTGCTGGTCCTAATGAGGCAACTTCATATGATGATGCATATCATTCCATTTCTAATGCAAATTTACATGATGCACTTGTTGATGAGAGAGATGATATTGAGCAGGCAAAAACTATGCCAAAATGGCTTGTGCAGACTTTGCGTGACAGCAAATTAGATGCATCTTTGTCATATCGTACTCGTTCAAGCTCTCATAGTGCCTCCTTTGCATCAGATTGCTATGCTATGGTTGCGTCTAGTCTCTATGATGAGAATGAGCCTCTTTGTTTTGATGAAGCACATAATTCAAAAAATTGTGTGGCTGCTATGCAATCTGACTATGATGCTATAATGAAGAATGGTACATGGTCTTTATGTGACTTGCCTCCTGGCAAGGAGGCCATTGGCACTAAGTGGGTATACAAGCTGAAGCATAAACCTGATGGTACAGTTGATAGGTATAAGGCTAGGCTTATTGCAAAGGGTTATGCGCAGGAAAGAGGCATTGATTTTGATGAGACCTTTGCACCTACATGCCGTATGACTACTGTTCGGAGCATTTGTGCACTTGGAGCCCATCATGGTTTGAATGTACATCAATTGGACATTAAAAGAGCATTTCTGAATGGTGACTTGCATGAAGAAGTGTATGTTTTTTAGCCCCGTGGCTTTGTGCACAAAGGGCATGAAAACCAGGTGTGCAGGTTAAAGAAGGCATTATATGGTTTAAAGCAAGCACCACGGGCTTGGTATGAGAAGATACATGCCTATCTGGTTGCACATAGTTCTGAGAACAATCCAACTGAAAGCACTTTATATGTTAAGCGTGCTAATGATGTGCTTCTGATCATTGTTGTCTATGTTGACGACATGCTGCTCACTGGTCCTATTGAGAAGCATATTGCTGATTTCAAGCTGATTTGCATGCCTCATTTGAGATGTCTGATTTGGGGCATTTACATTACTATTTGGGCATTCAGTTTATGCAAGTTGATGGTGGAATGGCTTTGTGTGAAACGAAATATATTGACACATTATTGCAGCATTTTGGCCTTGAAGACTTTAAGCCTATTGCCACTCCTATGGAGACAAGTTTACGATTGAGTCTTCATGATGTTGGAGATGCATTTGATGCTGTTCTCTATCAGCAGGCTGTTGGATGCTTGATTTACTTATGCATTACTCGGCCATATATTCAGTTTGTTGTCTCATAGATGAGCAGGTTTATGCATTGCCCAGGAGTCACGCATTGAAAGGCGGTTAAGCGCATCTTTTGCTACTTGAGTGGTACTCGGCTACTTGGGTTGTTTTATCCCAAGGGGGGATCACTACCGCCAGATTTGCATGTTTTTTCTGACTCTGATTGGGCTGGTTGCTATGACACTCGTGTGTCCACTAGTGGCTTTTGCTTCATGCTTGGTAGCTCATGTATATCTTGGTTGAGCAAGAAGCAGCCTACTGTGGCCACTTCCAGTTGTGAAGCTGAGTATAGGGTAGCTTTCACGGCTACTGTTAAGTGTGTGTGGCTCAAACGCCTTATGGCTGATTTGGGTGTTGGTCAGTCTTCTGCCACCACCATCTTCACTGACAGTCAGAGCGCATTGGCAGTTGCGAGGAACCCTGTGTTTCACGCTCGCACTAAGCACATTGAGGTGCATTATCATTATGTCAGGGAGAGGTTCTCTGCTGGGAGATCAGCTTGGCATATGTGCCCACACAGGAGAACATTGCAGAACTTTTCACGAAGGCTCTGCCTAGGGAGAAGTTTGAAGCTTTCCACAAAGCTTTGGGCTTACTTCCTTTTGTGGAGTG
Organism: Ceratopteris richardii; assembly: GCA_020310875.1. NCBI lineage: Eukaryota > Viridiplantae > Streptophyta > Polypodiopsida > Polypodiales > Pteridaceae > Ceratopteris > Ceratopteris richardii. The sequence goes on from CM035406.1 coordinate 246,175,555, forward strand.
ATTTCCACATAGCTTGGCACTTCCTTATACATGAGTACCAGCTACTTGTTCACCGCATCACTCCCAGGGGTGATTTGTTGATATATTTAGGTAGTGATGTGTGTGAACACTCTAGAGACCGCCGGGGCACTTTTTTCCCTCTTTAGGAGTTTCTTTTCCCTTGGCTTGTATATACGCCTATTGTCGTAATGGGCTACTAATCTTTGTACATTCTCTAGTAATACATTCAGTATTGTGCTCCAAGCTTCTTCTTCTTCCTTGTGCTGTTCACGTGCTTCTGCAGACGTCTAACTCCAACAACATCAAGCTTACCATGATCCTTCTTCTCAATGTGAACATAAGTTGGGGAATCAAAAACTTTGAAGTAACTCACATTGGGTTTCTTCTCATCATAAGCTTCATAAGGTGTGATGAACTTCAAAGCTTTTGTGGAAGACCTATTCAGAATGTGATTAGCTGTATGTACTGCATCAAACCAAAACTTGGGAGAAAGCCTTTTGGATGACATGATAGTACACATCATCTCAACAACTATCCTATTCTTTCTCTTTGCAACACCATTCTGTTTTGGCATATAAGCAATAGTGAGTTGATGAGAGATACCTTTATCTTCAAGAAAAGACTTAACGTCTTTAGACATGCACTCTCCTCCTCTATAACTTCTCAAGATTTGGATCTTTGACTGACTTTCATTTTCAACCATAGCTAAGAACTTTTTGAAAGTAGGAAAAACCTCTAACTTTACTTTAAGACCATAAATCCATGAATATTTTGAGAAATCATCAATAAACATAACAAAGTACTTGAAACCTTGAATAAAACTTGTTCTCATCGGACCATTGACATCTGAATGTATGATCTGTAACTCCCTTGTGGCCGTGATGTATCCATGCTTCTTGAAAGGTATTTTGTGAAGTTTTCCTTCAAGACATCCTTCACATGACTCTGCATCTTTTGGTAAAACAAAAGTAGGTAAGCTCTCCACCATACCTTGATCTTTGATACATTTGAGAGTTGTGTAATTGATATGACCAAATCTAGCATGACACAACTTCATGTTCTTTGTAGGTGTAGTAGACCTAGCAACATTAGCATGACTTATTTTGGATAATATAAACATGCTAGGTGGCATAGGTGTTAGAAACATCATATGCCCTCATGTGTCCATAAGTATTATAACCGTCATATTTTTTTGCTTTATCTTGTCCATAAGTGTTATAACCGTCATGTTTTTTGGCTTTATATTTGGCAGCTCATGCATATCTTTGCAAAGCTTAGCATGTGCTTATACGTCAATGTTAGCATTTTTTTCATCTTATGAATGTGAGGGTGGCTTTGTTAGTATATTTTGGTAGTGATGTATGTGAACACATTTATGACCACCAAGGTTCTTCTTTTTCCCTTTTTAGGATGTTTTCCCCTAGCTTGTATTTATGTCCATAATTCTAATGTTTTTTTTTTTAAATAAAGGAAGTTCGGCCTTAGCCTACTCTCCCGGACTTGAATTAAATAAAGGAAAAATACAAAAGAAGGGGACTAGTGCCAACGGGACCCCCCGAATCCCAAAGAGCGGGGGAAGATTTTACAGAGTGTAGCTGGGTTTACAAGAAAAAGGTTAATCACCCACAAGTGGGGCCCACATGGGTAAAGTGTGTTCTTGATCAAAAGGAATACTTGATTACTCCTAAAAAAGGGGGGGTGATTTCTTACAATTAGCAATCCTCTTGCTAAGGAGGAATAGTGAATACTCAATCGACTAGAGCTCCGAGCATTTCGGAGAGTCGCGGAGCAACCACACGCTTCACCCGGCAGAGCTGGCTTCCAATTGAAGTATTTTTGATGACTAATTTTCATTCTGATGATCTTCCATAGTCTTTGTGGTAGGCCTTGCAATGATTACATAGTGTTATTGAGGAGGTTGATAAACCTTTCATCCCCATCATGTGGAGCCCACTTGGTTTTAAGCTTATTGTTGACATACTGTAGCTCTTTGTGATGCCTAAAGGGGGGGGTTTTCTTATAGTTAGCAATTCTAATGTGTTGCTTATATTAGTATATTCTACACTTAGTAATACATCATATGATTTGTTCCCAATCTTCTTCTTGCTCTTGTTATTTGTGTGCATTCTTGATCAACAAAGTCCATCATCATGGTGGAATCAACAAATTCCATCATGATGGTGGAATCAATGCCGTGGGTTTAATGATTTTCTTGTCTATATGTGATCACTTGCTTCATAGACAATGGCTTCCACTACCCTATCTTAATTCACTTGTTCTCTCTATTTTGTTTATGAGAATCATCTTGAAAATAAAATTGGAATTCTCTAATAAAATTTAAGAGTTTTAATATTCCTTACAAACACCCTTGAGATAGTGAAAGAATATTAGAGATTTTCTATGAAATTCGTAAATAGTATTGAGATCGCCTCCATCACCCATTCACTAACCGAAGACAATGGTGTCCATGGCTATTTCGAACACAAGACTTTGTCTTCTTACTAACCCAAGTGGCCGTAGGGTAGGCATGAGAAAAGCGCTCGCATATGGGAGGAGGCTTGTACACGGGACGGGATACGCTTTTGCTTGAAAGATGGACGACGTGTATGATTCGTCGACAACGAGAGGTACGGATCGACGAAGAAGAGGTACTGATCGTCCGATGAAGATTCAAAAAGAACGGCGATCTACCGAAACCAATTCGACTCCAGCATTCGCCTATATAATGGATGTAGACAGAATCAATGTACAACTTGCAATTGTTCCTTCCTTTCTCCAGTTACAGTCGACCTAGAAGGCTATTCGCAGTTTAATTGCCATGGAGTCAGGTAAATCTGCCAAGGGTGGTCGCGGCAAGGTTGCAAAGAAGAAGGGAGTGTCGAAGACGGTGAAGGCAGGCCTTCAGTTTCCTGTTGGAAGGCTGGCTAGGTACCTGAAGAAGGGCCGCTATGCTAAGCGCGTGGGTTCTGGTGCCCCTGTTTACCTTGCAGCGGTTCTCGAGTACCTTGCAGCAGAGGTTGGTTCTCTCAGGCCGTTTGCTGACTCTGATCATTTGCTCACGGACTCGATGTAGTGAATCGTATCTGAGTATTTCAAATTATATTTGCAGGTTCTTGAGCTCGCTGGAAACGCAGCCCGGGATAACAAGAAGAATCGTATCATTCCAAGACACATCCAGCTAGCCATCAGGAACGATGAAGAGCTCGGTAAGCTCCTTTCTGGAGTCACAATTGCATACGGTGGTGTCCTGCCGAACATTCATCAGGTCTTGCTACCAAAGAAAAGCGCTGAGAAGGCAGAGAAGACGGAGAAGGCAACAAAATCGCCGAAAAAGGCTGCTGCTGCTTAGGTCTTTCACATGGTTCAAACGGTGTTACTGAACACCACCATATGATTGAGACCAATCGTTCTTTTATGATACTGCATGATGGGTGTTGAAATAATGACTTGAGAAATTATGGAGATGCGATTATAGGTTTCGCACCTTTATTCTTTCATCAGTATGGGTTGAAGGCGGTAATAAAGAAATACAAAATGGAGATGGTCTTATAGAAATGAGCTACAATAGATATTATTTCCTCAATATAATTACTAATTGCAGCTTCATGTGTGTTGGCCTTAACATTGATTTTCCCCATTTCTTCCATAAGTCGATGATCGTTATGCCTATACTTGATCTTGAATCTATGATGGATTTAGCGATCACTTTGTTGTGTTGGATTGTAAGAATTGAATATTCCTCATCTCCTCCATTGAAGCTTCCTACGTTCTCTACAAGTACTCGAGCGATACTTGAAGTGGCTTCAAGTTGAGTGTGTTAAGTCTACATGTGTGGCTAATTTTCTTTTTGGATACGAGATGGTTTCCTAGAAGGATTCTTAAGAGCTTTTTTAAGTTAAATCTACCCTCTTGCTCGGTAGCATGCTCGACTTATGACACTCTGATTTTTTTCAAATGGGCCTACATAACTAGGTAGGCACCCTAGACTTGGTGTGATGTTTGACTCAAATATGATCGAATGGATGCATCTCATGGATCCACATCATCTTCAGGAGTGGGCTTTGAAAATTAAGATCAAACAATATTGATGGTTGATTTTGCAATTTCCTCCATTTCTTAGCTAGCACTACTTCCCAAAGTTTTTATATTGGCTCTTGGTATCCCACATAAGATGTACTTTGAGAGTCTCCTCCAAATCTATATAAGGACTACCTCTCCCCACTTTTGTACTTGGTTACAAGTTTTATAACTCACTCCATGCTCTTGGAAAGCTCACTCTAATCCATATGTGATTTTTCCTATTTCATGGTCTGCTCACTCTTTTGAGACTCACACTCTTTTCATTTGAGAGTACATGCTTTATTTCATTTTGTTTCTATGCAAGAATGGGGTTATAATTCTTTATATTTATTGTATAAGTAACCACAATTCAACTTGCATGAATCCTTTCATAGAGAACTTTCCATTGCAATGAGAATGATGAGCATAATTCCATTTCCATTCAAAATGTTAAAATAATGTGTAAATATATTTTGTTTGACGTAGAGCTATTCCCCCATCAACTTGCATAAAATGAATGCCCAAATAATGATGCGAATGCTTCAAATCTAACATTTCACAAGAGGCATGTGAATCAGCCTTAAATTCAGAAGTATGCTTCTCATTAGGACAAGCAAGTAGCATGTCATCAACATACACAACAATGATCAAAAGTACATAATATACAAAACCATGTGCGATCAAGTAGGCATGTATCTATTCATACCAAGCACATGGTGCTTGCTTCAAAACATACAATGCCTTTTTCAATCTACACACTTTATTTTCAAGACCTTTTTGCACAAAACCATGGGGCTGAAATATATACACTTCTTCATGTAAGTCACCATTAAGAAATGTAGTTTTAATGTCCAACTGATATACATTCCAACCATGATGAGCTGCAAGTGCATATGAACAATGATTATTCGGCAAGTGGGTGCAAAGTTCTCATCAAAATCAACGCCTCTCTTGAGCATAACATTTTGCAAGAAGCCTAACCTTATACATGTCAAGTATTTCATCAGGCTTATCTTTTAGCTTGTATACCCATTTAGTGCCACTTGTATATCCATTTAATGCCATTGACTTTTTTGCCCGAAGGCAAATCACATAAAGACCAGGTATCATTTTCTAAATTTTGTGCTTCATCAAAAGAAATAGGATCATTCTCATCACAAAGACTAGAGGAAGCCATAGCATAGTAATTTGATGCAAAAGAAGACTATGAGAGCCTGAACGAGTATGATATGATACATGTGCATCTAATTTTCTATCAAGCAAAGTCTACGCCAACCATTTTATCCTTCATATCATGCCTCTCATCATGTAAAGCTACAAGAATTGCCTCATTTGAATCGGCACTTGACTCTTGACTTATAAAAAGAGGCAAAAAAGTATCATACACATCTCTAAAGCTAATTGGATTCTCCTTGGTACATAAAAGTAATGGCTAAATTGCATATTCCACAAAAATAACATCACGGCTTACCAAAATGCATTTAGTCTATGGATGATACAGACGATGGTGCCTTTGCTTTTAGAACTATACCCAACAAAAATACATTTCATTGCTTAATCGTCTGATTTTCAATGCTGTTGTTTAGGCACTAAAGCATATGCATGATAACCAAAGACATGTAGATGAGCAAGAGATGGATTGTGACCATGCCATTCCTCATGTGGAGTGATAGATTGCAGTGGTTTGGTGGGATACCTATTAAGTACATATGTTGCACACATAACAACTTTAAGTGAGAAGTTATGTAGTAAAGTGTGACTTTTGACTATAGACCTCACCATCTCCATGAGAGACTTGGTCTTCCTTTCAACAAATCCATTTTGTTGAGGTGTATATGCTAGTGTACATTGACGTTTTATCCCACACTCAACTAGAAATTCATTAAAGTCAAAAGACATGTATTCCTCCCATTCAAAATGGAGGGTGCCCATTTTACATGTTGACACATTTTTAACCATAACAAGAAAGTGTTTGAAGCATATAAGAACTTTGGACTTTTCTTTCAGTGGATACAACCATGCATCCCTAGAGAAATCATCAATAAAAGTCACAAAGTAAAGGTAGTTCCCAAAAGAAGTAATCTACATAAGACCACATACATCACTATGGACAAGTTCCAATTCATGGGTAGCTCGGACTGAAACATTTTTTGGGAAGGAAGAATGCTTCATTTTGCCAAAATATAGCCTTCATAGACATGTTTACAAGGTGCCTCATGATTGGGCAGAGAGGAAATCGTTTCAGATTTCTGTAGGCATAGCAAACTAGCATAATGCAGATGACCAAAGCATGCATGCCAAAGCTTTTCATCTGATATAGCTTGAGAATCTTGAACTGCACATGCCAAAATGTTCATAGATTTTTCATAATATATGAGCTTATAGAACCCATGAAATTAAATGCCAGAAGCAATAATAACATCACCATTTGAAAGATCATGAACTTTAGATCTATCATCAATAAATTTGATAACCAAAACAATCTTGGCTAATGCTGAAATTGACAATATATTTTTCTTGATCCCTGACACATACAAAGCATCTGATAATGTAAAAGAACTACCATCAATAGTAGTCAAAATGATCTTACCAACTCCCATTAGATGATAAGAAGAATAGTTAGTGCATATGATAGTATTCCCTGTAAGGGCAAGCTCATGTGCACTGAAGAAGATGCAGTACCATGTAATATGTTTGGTTGTCCCACTATCAAAGTACTAAACATCCAAGTCTACTATAGGCATACACTGTCTATGAGAAGATGGATCATAGGTGCAAATAGTTGTAAACACCCATTCTTAATTTTGCACAAGATTAGTAGACTCTATTTTAGGTGTAGAGGCCTCTGCAACAACCATTCAAACCTCTTTCTTCTTTGCCTCTTTTGCAACAAGTTTTGGAAAACTCTTTATGACATGATCACTTCCTTCAAGTATTTGCAAATAAATTTCTGCTTTTCATTTTCTTCTCATCTTTGTTTTCCTTCTTCAAATGTCTAACATTAGCAAAATTTTGGTTACTAGTAGATGAGTCCCATTTACATTTGTCCTTCTGACTAGCTAGGAAAGGTTTATCTGCAATGTGCATAATGGACCTGTTGCAATTGGATTGATCTTCCTCGAACAAAAAAGAGAGTAACTCTTCAAATATCAAGCCATTTGGATTTCCTTTCATCATTCGAAGAGGAATAGAAGCAAAACTTTGATATGAATATGGAAGACCATTAAGAACAGTATGCACGAGTGAACTATCTAGTAATTCTTCATAAAAAAAAATCATCAGCTCTTTCAAATAGTTGATCTTTGTCAAAAAACTGTCCATGGAATCTCCTTCATTCATGTGCTCGCTATCTAATTATTTTTGGAGGTAAGCAATACAAGCCTCATTTCTTCTCGGGTATAAAGTGGTAAGTGTATCCCAATCCTTCATTATTTTGGAAGAGCGAATGTGCAATAGAACAAGGATTACGACCACCACATACTAGAGAGATGACTCTCCTCCCAACCAAATGCCTCTATATATAGCTCTCTCCAGGGGACTGCCTTCTTGGGCAGGTGGATACTAACCATCCAAGTGTCAGCCATGTAACTACATGTGCGCCAAGTGTCCCAGTTAACTCGAGTTAACTCAAGTGGATGCTTCTAGAAGGCTCTAGAGCTCTTTGGGCAAAACACTCTCCCCATGTACCCCATGGGGGTTGAACCCAAGACCTCCTCCTTCACATCCTTGAGACTTAACCACTAAGCTAAGTGGATCACTTGTTCACAAGAGCACAAGACCTCCTAGTAAGTCTAAAACTCGAGACCTTTGGTCATACACACGGATGACCAAACGGTGTCCGATTTCAGATCTGTCTGAACCGGCCAAACCCTTGGATCATAGACTTACTTTATTACATTCTTCTCCCCTTGGAAAATATTTTCGTCCTCGAAAATAGAGCTATATACATACTGTAGGCAACCCCCGAGCCTCATGTTCTAAAACTGGAAGAACATGGTCATGTTCTAAAACTGGAAGAACATGTCTCATCTCTGTGGTGGCATCCTTGCCCAAATGATTCAAAACACTATCTGGTTTGGTACTTTGATGAACGGGACAAAGTACAAACTAGTGAAGAATAATGAGGGTGGATCTAATGACATCCCTGGCTAATTCACAGTTTCTGGATGTGCGATCTAGGCACAAACATGTGAACTAGGTGGATTCAAATTACTAGTCCATTTCTAGGCATAACTGGTGCATGGGCTTAGTAATGAAGGTGGGATTCTTATCCCTTGCAAGACTTTAAGAATTCTAGATTCACTTGAATTTGTTTTGGAGAACTTGAAGTTTGATTGTCCCATATATCTAACTTTAGATGCTTATTCAATGGTTTACTTTGATCCAACAGTTACTTGATTTTTTACCAGACTAGAGGACTACTTTGTCCCAATGAGTTTGAAAAAATCCTATGTAAACTGTAGGAGAAAGTTTACCATTTCGGTGGAATCAACCATACTAACTTCACCAATTCAAATTCAGAATGAAAATTGTCCAACTTAGGACACTTTTCTCAAAGACTTTTAACTGAAAGTTCTTGGGAATTGTCAATCTGATGAGCGATTCCTAACTTCCCTATTCTAGAGTATACTGGACTCCACGAAATCATTTATGCTATAACTTGAAGCAAACTCAAATGAATAAGTCCACTTAGACTTATCATCTTTTGAAGATTGAAAAGGTTCTTGTACATAACATCTATCTAGGATGTTCAAGTTAGTTATTTTATTCTAACCGGCTAACCCTGGTCTTTTGCAAAAGGAATCAGATACCATATCTGAGCCAATTCCAAAAGATTTGGAAAGCGGAAAGAAATAACTAAGACTCTGTACAACCAATTCAAACTTCGAATATACAAAAATTTGCTATGAGTCAAAGACTAGATGACTCAGGACTTTTTACTTTTCAAAGATCTATTTCAACAAGATATTGAAGCATTGTCTTTATCTTTCAGAGAAATAAGCTGGATTCTCAGAAAGATACAAAGAAAATCAAAAACATCATCCAACCACAAGATACTAGTGTGGTAACCAACATCAGTGTGTCGACCCACTGAGGTTCTATCGATGAGTTTAGTTTTCAAACAATGCTTCACTTGAGACTAAGTTCATGTCACATTCAGTCTTTTTGACTCCTAATCGTGAATGCAATTCTTGTGCATTTCTTTGAGTCTAAAAGAGTGAATTTATCAAGTTACACTAGGAACTTGATACTTGACTTAGTCAATTGAATCTTTAGTTGAAAAGATCAACTCAAAGTAAAAGTCCAACTTCTTTCAGAAAATTTATCAAATATTTCTGATCAATAACACTTAAACTTGACGTGTTCTATGAAGATCTTGGAAGTTACTTACTTCATATCTTCAGTTTCCTTAATCTTGAAGTTACCTTGAAGTATCGTAAGATACTACTTTCATCCTTTACGAATTAAACTTTTCCTTGAAGTCTTAATTCCCTTGAGGATGAAACCTAACTTCAAAATCCAAACTAGGACTAAAAGATAATCATCATCCTACGGTCCGATGTCCCATTCCACCTTTCCTACATCAATCTGAGTATAAAATCTGGTGTCCCATACCACCCTATTTTATATTCACATTAATGTGTGGGTGATTCTTATCCAAAAGTCTAAACATCTCTTGATAGAGTACCTTATTTCTTCAATTCTTTAACAAGAATTGGAAGTTTCAGGCATTACCTCTAACTAGATTTTTCTAGGTTTTGATTCCTTCACATGATCGTCTCACAATCATGTGCTTTACCTTGGGAACTTGAAAACCTCTTAACAGAATATCAATTCTTCTTTACTGGGATTTTCAAATGAAAACCAATCAAAATTCCAAGTACTTGAATTTTCTTGAATTCAAGTTCAATTGGTTTACCCTTGACCAATTTTGTAGCGACAAGAGCTTTTGACTTCTTGTCTTTAGATTCCTTTCTTTATTGTTGCTTTAGGTACCTACCCCGGGGACTTTATTTAGGAATCTCTTTACTGCTTAAGTCTTAAGCATCCGCTCATGCTTTCTGGATTTGTACCAAAATCCCTTTAAGGATAGGTAAACACTTATGTTTTACCTTCCACAGACTTAATTACCATTTTTACGGTTGCAGACTACATTCTTGGAATTTCTTTACTCTGTTCAGACTTGGAACAACTTACTCTTTTTCCATCGAATAAATGGAATTTGAGTGAATAATTCCCAAAAGGAATTTTATTGCCAATACTTGGGCAATCTACAAAGTAGTTCTAATCGCACATTACTTGGACAATCATGGCCAAGATTGATCAAGTCTGGTTGATCTTGCGATAAAAAGACTTAGTCTTTATCTTTAAGATCTCTTAAACTATCTTAAGCTTCTTTGCTTACCTGCAGGATTTTAGAGATCTTTCCCTCATAAGTCCAAGCATTTTCTAATGCTTTTCAGATTCCAAAGCTAAGAATCTTTGATATACCTTTAGGTTATATCACAAATAGGACTTGAAATACCACTTCTAGTGGTTAGGGATTTACTGGGAACTACTTACTCTATAAGTTTTCTTGAAAGATGCTAGTCTCACGTCTGGGGAGATTTTTCTTTCAAGAACTTTTTGAAATTTGAAGCAAATGATTCATCTTGGAATTTTTTGCTTTCCAGTCTAATGATTCATCTTGGAATCGTTTGTAAAAAGAACATTTGAAAGAACTTCTTTCAAATAATATCCAAAAAAAATTTACTGATTCAATTGTATTTATTTCCTGAGTATCAAACTAGAGACGAAATATCACATTTGCCAGTATGAAAGTTTAAGTTGAACTTTCATTTATGTGATATCGACTTCTATTCTTGAGTTTGATACAAAACTCATTATTATTGGTCAATCTTCAGATGTTACTAGAGTCCTTTAAACATATTTCACTAATCAAATTTATGTTTAAAGTCCAAGCATCTATTGATTGATCCAATAGTAATGCAACTATGAACACTTTGAACTTTATAACTTGTTTAGGCGAAGTTCATGGATTGAAAATCCATTTCTTGGAACTTTCTATTCCTAAATGAAAAGTTCACACTTGCTTCAAGTCTTTAGGAACTTATATTATTTCCTAAGGACTGCTTAGCTAGTTGCATCATTTATTGCTTAGCTAGGGGCATCAGGCATCATTTACCAGAGATGCAACTATAGAACCTAACATCCTTTTATTGATATCAAGGATCAATTGATGTTGAGGTTTAACGTTTGATTTCCATCACCCCTTGGGATGAAATCAAATAAAAATTTATAAAAGCTTGGTACCTTTATATCTTGGCAAAACTTTTATATCCTAAAGAGGTTTTGCCTTCATCATTCCTTGGACCTATCATATAATATGAATTTATGTGTATTTTGGGAAGAGTTCATGAATCAATTAAGATCCTCTACTTGGAACATCTACCTTCCCAACAATAAATTCATCTTAAACATGGTAGGAGAATGATCTCACATGAAATAGAAGGCTTGACTATTTCATATCTCAATTCCAAAAAGTTACTTACCGAGGTTTCATCATGAGATACAAATCTTGAAACCACAAAGAAAACTTCTTTAAACTTTCGAAATCTTCTAAGTAGAAGAGTACTCAAGGAACTTGGAAATATAGTTGACGTTTTCATCCAACCTTGGGATGCTTGAGAAGTTACATAAAGTATGTAACTAATCAAGTAAAGCTTATCCGCATGACTTTCTAAGTACATCCAGGACTTATGGTCATCATACATCACAAAAGAGTTTGCAAGTAATTAAATTTTCTTGGTCATCAAGGAAATTTATTACTTAACTTTCTCTTAGTGCTTACTTATACCTAGCAAGACATCTATCATACTTAATTCTCATTAAGTATTTATCTTTGATAGAAGAGTATCGACTTGGGAAGAAATTGACTAATTACTTGAGTTGCAAACTAGAACTAATATGTCTTTGCAACTAACTAGTCCTTGGTCTTCCCTAATGTCAAACTGCGAGCTTTACAAAGTAAGCTAAATACTAAGAGAGTACATTTTCATATCTACTTGCAAACAGCATTCCATTCTTCCATGCAAATGCATGTATCTACATGCAAAAGCATATGTTCACATGCGTATGCATGCATGTTCTTTACATGCCCAAAAATTAATACAATAATCATGCATGAACTTGATGCACGGTTTTTTTCCTTGTACTAAGAATGTATATCATGCAATCCGGATGCATGTATATCCTTTCCTTTGTCCTAATGCACTATGATATAAAAACATACCCTTGAAGTGCAATAGAAAACTTACTCAATGGAAAAGAAACATGTATTTAAACTACCAAAATACATTCTTTGATGCACAAGGATCTTTTTGAAATCAAGTCTTTCCTTAATGCAAACTAATGCTTGGAATGAAAAATGGATTAATTCATTATTCTAATCTAGACTTAATCAATTGAAATCTTGGCTATTTCAATGTGCATCTATGATTAAGTGTAGAATAATGAAAACAAGATAAATCAAGCATTAAGGCCAAGCAGAAACTGGAAAATACTTAGCTTTGATCAAAGCTTCATCCATCCCTTGATCCTTTGGAAGAGTGATTCATCCTCTTGATCCTTGCGAGGAGCTATTCACCATTCTTGAAGCTTCCTCATCAAGAAATAATCTTGGATGACTTGGTCCGTCGATATCGACTAACTTAGGCCTCCGGATCTTCACTCCACAGCTCCAATTCCTTCAAGCTTTGCTCAATCTTTGATTCTTCTTGGATGGATGAGAGTTGGGCTTGCACTTCAGCTCTGCTTACTGCTTTAGAAGATTCTGCTCTGCATTAGAGAACAAGCAAAACTCGTGGGCGGCGTGGCTACGTGAGCGTGTTTCCTAGGAACCCGTCTGGGTTCGATCCCTAGTAGGCGCAGCGGGCAGAGAAGGCTACGTTCCGTTTTGTTCCTTTCGGAGATCTTCTGCAACGCTGGGTTTGAAACCAAAACAAATCTCTGAAGACTTCTGGACATGAACGCCCGTCGACCTTATGGATAGGCGAGTGTCCTCTAGTTGGGGGGGCGGAGGTTCGAATCTCCTCTGCTTTACCAGAGAATATCACCTTTTAGATCTATAAATTTAGATCTAATTCAGCGCCGGGTTTGATCAATTTGCTCCGCTGCGTATTTATCCTCACGCGGTCGATGATGCTCTCGTGGATAGAGCAGCGAACTTCAATCCGTGGGACGGGGGTTCGATTCCCTCACCATACACAGCAGAGATGATCTTCATCTTTTGCTATGCTTCTCCTAAGCCAAGGCAGCACACGACCAACTCTGCACTCTTCTCAAGGCGGCCGCGAGCAACCTTCTTCGTCGTAGAAGATCTTATGCACACGCATAGAGGCGAGAGCAAATTGATGAGCAAGATGATGAAAGAGAAGAGCTATGGAGAATGGCTCTGATACCAATGCAATAGAACAAGGATTACGACCACCACATACTAGAGAGATGACTCTCCTCCCAACCAAATGCCTCTATATATAGCTCTCTCCAGGGGACTGCCTTCTTGGGCAGGTGGATACTAACCATCCAAGTGTCAGCCATGTAACTACATGTGCGCCAAGTGTCCCAGTTAACTCGAGTTAACTCAAGTGGATGCTTCTAGAAGGCTCTAGAGCTCTTTGGGCAAAACACTCTCCCCATGTACCCCATGGGGGTTGAACCCAAGACCTCCTCCTTCACATCCTTGAGACTTAACCACTAAGCTAAGTGGATCACTTGTTCACAAGAGCACAAGACCTCCTAGTAAGTCTAAAACTCGAGACCTTTGGTCATACACACGGATGACCAAACGGTGTCCGATTTCAGATCTGTCTGAACCGGCCAAACCCTTGGATCATAGACTTACTTTATTACAGAATGTGACATATATGTTGATATATTTAAGTAGTGATGTGTGTGAACACACTAGGCACTTTTTTCCCTCTTTAGGAGGTTTTCTTCCCCTGGCTTGTGTATACGCCTATTGCCCTAATGGGCTACTTATCTTTGTACATTCTCTAGTAATACATTCAGTCTTGTGTGTTGTGCTCCAAGCTTCTTCTTCTTCCTTGTGCTGCTCGCGTGCTTGCGCAGACGTCTAACTCCAACAATTGGTATCAGAGAAGGTCATCGCTTCATCTAGGGCACCGTCGATACTCCTCCATTTGCAGTCTCAGAATCGCACGAATTTTGGTGAGCATACTCAGCGTGTTTCGGAGATCAAAACAGCTTTGCTGTGTGGTGACAAAATCGCGATCTCAGCTCATTTCGGCCTCCGAACGCACTATCGCAGTGCTTGTGTAGGCGATTTCGTCCTTTTGTGTCAAAGGTATATACCAGTTTGTGTTCGCCAATATAAGCGTCTCAAAGTCTGCTACATGTCTAGTAGAATTCATCTGGGCAGTTCAGTTCAACTTTTTGAGATACAGTCAATTTTTTGCATCAAGGTATTTTAGTCACTGACCATGGCTGAAAGCAGTGATGTATTCCGTATGTTGACTGTTAAGGATGAGTTGGATGGTACTAACTACTCGTTATGGGCTTATATGATGTGACATGTGTTGGTTGCAAAAGGACTGTGGAACATTGTGCAGGGTGTCGAAACACATCCTATCACACCTGCAAATGTTACAACTACACATACTGAAGCTGATGCAAAAGGTGTCGAAGATGATGATATTCTGCATATTCTTGTTCGTGCTGCGATTTCTGCTGCACCTATTGCAGAGCAGATTCGTTGGGATGGCAGAGATGCCCAGGCACATGCATTGATAGCTTTGTCTATCAAATGTACCATTATTCCTCACATTCGCTCATGCAGAACAACTAAGGATGCTTGGGATACACTTACCACATTGTACCAAGCTAGGAATGAGGCTCGTGTTGCTTACCTCCGAAAACAGTTGGAGAGTGAGCACATGAATGAAGGTAATTCTATGGACAGTTTCCTAACAAAGATCAAAGACTTAAAGGAACATTTGATTTCTGCTGATGAGGTTATACCAGATAGCTCACTTGTGCAGACCGTTCTGAATGGTCTTCCTGATTCATATCAAAGTTTTGCTTCTACTCTTCGGTTGATGATGAAAGGCAATCCGAATGCCTTATCATTTGAGGAGTTAGCCTCTGTTCTATTGCAGGAAGATCAGTCGAGGCAGAACAGGTCCATTATGCGAGTTGCAGATCAAGCTTTCTTGGCTAGTCACAAGGGCAAAGGAAAATGGAGCTCTTCAACTAGTAAGCAGAAATATGCTAATTCTACATATTCAAAGAAGGAAGATAAAGATGAGAAGAAATCAGAAAAGCAGAAATTATTTTGTAAGTACTATAAAGGGAATGATCATATCATAAAGAACTTTCCAAAACTGGCTGCTAAAGAGGCAAAGAAGAAAGAGGCTGGAATGGTTGTTGCAGAGGCCTCTACACCAAAAACAGAGTCTGCTAATCTTGTGCAGGAAGAAGAATGGGCGTTTACTACTGTTTGTAGTTTTGAGCCATCTTCTCATGAGCAGTGCATATCTGTAGTAGACTCAGATGTTTGGTATTTTGACAGTGGGGCGACCAAACATATTACCTCGCAGCACAGTTTCTTCTCTTCACTCGAGCCTGCCCCTACATGGAATAATGTTACATGCGCCAACAACTCCTCTTATCCTGTTATGGGAGTTGGTAAGATCATTTTGACTACTGCTGATGGTAGTTCTTTCACTTTGTCAGATTCTTTATTTGTGCCAGGGATAAAAAAGAACCTGTTATATGTTTCTGCATTAGGGAAGATTGGCTTGGTTGTGAAATTTGTTGATGACAGGTGTACAGTTCATGATCTCTCAAATGGCGATGTGATTCTTGCTTCTGGCATTTTGTGTCGTGGGCTGTATAAGCTCATAGACTATGAAAGATCTGTAAATGATTTGGCATATGCAGTAAATGATTCTCAGGCTATGTCAGATGCAAAGCTTTGGCATGCATGCTTTGGTCATCTGAATTTTGCTAGTTTGCTACGCCTATAGAAATCTGAAATGGTGTCCTCTTTGCCCAAACTTGAGGCACTTGGAAAACATGTTTGTGAAGGCTGTATTTTGGGCAAAATGCAGCGTTCGTCCTTTCCAAAAGATGGTTCAGTTCGGGCTACTCAAAAATTGCAGCTTGTACATAGTGATATGTGTGGTCCTATGCAGACACCTTCTTTTGGGAATTATCTTTACTTCGTGACTTTCATCGATGATTTTTCCAGGCATGCATGGGTATATCCATTGAAGGCAAAGTCCGAAGTGTTCATGTGCTTCAAACAACTTTTGTTCTTGGCTGAAAATCTGTCAGCATGTAAAATGGGCAACCTCCGTTCTGATCGAGGGGGGGAATATATGTCTTTTGGTTTTAATGCATTTCTGGCTGAACGTGGGATAAAACACCAGTGTACAGTGCCGTATACACCTCAACAGAATGGAGTTGCTGAACGAAAGAATAGGTCACTCATGGAGATGGCAAGGTGTATGGTCAAGAGTCAGGCTTTACCACATAGTTTCTGGCTTGAGGCTGTCATGTGTGCAGCATATGTACTGAACAGGTGTCCCACTAAAGCGCTGCAGTCTATCACTCCATATGAGGCTTGGCATGACCGTAAGCCATCTGTTGCTCATCTGTGTGTTTTTGGTTGTTTGGCAGATGCATTAGTGCCTGAACAACATCGTAGAAAATTGGATGATAAAGTAGTAAAATGTATTTTTTGTTGGGTGCAATTCTGAAAGTAAAGGCTATCGTCTGTATCATCCACAGACTAAACACATTCCGGTTAGTCGTGATGTTGTTTTTGTGGAGGATGCTATTCAGCCATTGCTTTCATGTACTAAGGAGACATCTGTTAGCTCCAAAGACATGTATAATACTTTGCTGCCTCTTTTTACAGGTGGACAGTCTAGTGTTGTTCCTAATGAGGCAACTTCTCAGCCTTTGCAGGTTTCATGTGATGATGCAGATCATTCCATTTTTGATGCAAATTTACATGATGCACTTGTTGATGAGATAGCTGATATTGAGCAGGCAAAGACTATGCCAAAATGGCTGGTTCAAACTTTGCGTGATAGCAAATTAGATGCACCTCTGTCATACCGTACTCGTTCAGGCTCTCATAGTGCCTCTTTTGCATAAGATTGCTATGCTATGGCTGCATCTAGTCTCTGTGATGAGAATGAGCCTGTTTCGTTTGATGAAGCACAAAATCCAGAAAATTGGATGGCTGCTATGCAATCTGAATATGATGCAATAATGAAGAATGGTACTTGGTCTTTATGTGACTTGCCTCCTTGCAAGAAGGCCATTGGCACTAAGTGGGTATACAAGCTGAAGTGTAAACCTGATGGTATAGTTGACAGGTATAAGGCTAGGGTTGTTGCAAAGGGTTATGCACAGGAAAGAGGCATTGATTTTGATGAGACCTTTGCACCTACATGCCGTATGAATTGTTGTATATTATTGAACAAAGCATTGTTAACATGTTATATTATTAATATATTAATATGTTTTTGATGTTTTTGATATAGCTGATGAAGGTTCGTGAGGAGCGTGCAAGGCGTGAAAGGGCGGACATCAATAATCCAAATAATTATTATTTATTTTGTAAATAGACTTGCGTAGAAGGTTCTATTGTTAGAAAAGTAATGGTTAGAATAAGGGTCGTTGTAGACCACAGTTTCTGTTATTAAAAGCAATGGTTTTCTGTAAAAGTTACCAACTTTTAGTTTCACGCCTGCTTTTCGAAGCCGCCCTCTTGTAACCACTCTTTTCGACGTAATCAAAATTCCTATAAATACATGCACTCTGTGGACTGTCGAAACAGAGTGCATGGGGGGAGATTGCACCCAATACTGCGTTCTGTCTCGTCTCTAGTTGCGTCTATTCTCTGTGTGTTTTTTGTGCTCGTAATCTCTGTATGTGCGTGAGCAAGATCCTGACAACAGTGGTATCAGAGCTCTGCACGCGTCAATACAGAGGGTCTGTCTTCGGTTTCGGTTTCCGTCTTCTGTTTTAGTTTCTGTTCCGATTCTGATTCCGATTTCCGTTTCTGTTTCCGTTTCCGTCTTCAGTTTCGGTTTCTGCTTCTGCTTCTGTTCCTGTTCCTCTTCCAAAACCTGCGTTTACACCTGCGTTTACTCCTTCGGCGTCGACTAAGGCGTCGACTAAGGCAAAGAACTTAGGCAATACATTGGCAACATTGGCACCCAAAGCTCCCTTGGCGACCGTTGGCAGCCGTTGGCTACGCGCGAGGCAATTTTAATTTTTGAGTGGTAATAGAGAGGTTTAGAGTCCCTAAGGTAGGAGGATTTGAACCCACAACCTCCTACTTTCAAGGGAAGTACTTTGACCACTCCACCATCTCTTGGAGTTGTTATTCAAGTTCTCTTTCTTTGGTACTTGTGCAAGGCGCTCGCGGCAATTTCAAGGATGGACCCAACAAAGAATCAAGTGTAACTTTCAATTCGTAGGTCGGATTGAGGCGTGTAATATACCGTTGGAAAGCTCTCGGAACGAACTTTCCAATGAGTTAGCTTGGAAGTGTGAAATTCCTTCAAAATCCTTGGGTGGCACTTGATTGAGTGTTCAAGATACCAAGCAATATTGAGAGCAAGGATCCAAGAGCACCATGGAGGATTACAGTAATTCACCTCTACCTGCGGCAACACTTGAACAACAACTAGAGCTCTTGCGGCATGAGCTTCAAGGAGCTCAGAACGAGATCCGACAACGTGATGAAATCCTCCAAAAGATGCAAGCTGAGGAAGACAACCTTACGAGAGTAGTAAAAGCTATTGTGTCTGCCCAATCTGATGTTACTCATTCAAAGATTGGTAATAGAAACTACCAGTTTCTATGATTTGATGGCCGAAAGGATGGGCCTTTAGTACTTTCTTGGTTGTCGCAGTTTGATGATTTTTATACCGATGACATGTATGCTGAAAGTGAAAAAGTTAAATTTGCCACTAACTGTTTAGTAGGTAAAGCACAACTCTGGTGGAATGTCCTGCGGCACAGTACGGAGCGTCCAACAACTTGGAAGGCTTTTCAAGAAAACGTGAAGGATTCATTTCTTCCTCCTCAATACCATTTGCATGTTCGACGTGCATGGATGACCCTTACATGGAAGGAGGGTAATACGGTTACTACCTATACAGAGCGGTTCTGGCAACATTTACTACTTGTACGAATGCTTGAAGATGTATCAGAGGATATCTTGCAGCAGAAATACGAAGATGGTTTGGAGGTCGGTATCCAAGCGAAGCTTCACACCCTACGACCTACAACCCTCAACGAGGGTATATCTTTTGCTTATGATGCAGAAAAAGAATTCCAGTCCATAACCAAGTCACTCCGTCTACAACAACCACGTCCATGACCATTTCTTGTTAAACCTTCATTTCCCATGAAGCGTAATTTTAATACCCCATCCTACCCTAGTTTTCCTCGTCCTCCACAATCCAATTATTCTACTCCACCCGTTGCTTCATCTCTCCAACCAACCAAACCACCTACCCTTCAAACTTCAGCAGTGAATGCCCAACAGAAGCAACCACGAATCACTTGCTAGAATTGTGGTAAACTTGAACATACAAGAATAAGGTGCAGATTGCAACCTCTTCATATGAAACAGGCTACAGCTCAATTGCATAACATGGAGGTCTATAATGAAGAAATTCCTCCTGTTTGGACAGAGGAATCACTGGAGAAGGACTTAAGTACCTTGGGTAACGATATCTCTCTACACTCTCTACTTTGCATGCAGGGTACAATAAATAACAAACTAGTTAAAATTCTACATGACGATGGTAGTTCACATGACTTCATTTCACATTTATTAGTACAAGAACTTAAATTACAAACGTTTCCTTCTTTGTATAAAGTGAAAGCTGCATTTCAAGGTAGTCGTTATAATGTAACACGAGAAGTGCAAGATGTTACGATTAGCATAGGCCCTTATGTTGATTCACGAACATTTTTAATTGCACCTTTGCAATCTTATGATGTTATACTAAGTATTCCTTTTCGTCACCATTATAACCCACGTATTGACTACCATACTCATACCTTTAAGTTTGTTTTGAAAGGTCAAATCATTACTTTGTCTGCACGGCATGATTTCCAGCGATTTCCATTGATTAGTCACACTCAAGTAAAGCGTGCATTTAGGAAAGGATTTAACTCATGCATTGTTTTTGTCAATGTCATCAATGATTATACTCATACACTTCCAGATGCATATAAACCTTTCATGAGTACTTATAAGGATTGTTTTATGTCTGAATATCCCTCTGAACTACCACCATCTCGAGGATCCTTTGACCATAGCATAGACTTAGTACCTGGTAGTTCTCCTCCTCATAAAGCACCTTATAGACATGGCCCACTACATCAAAAGGAAATAGAAAATCAAGTAAAAGACCTATTACAAAAAGGACTTATAAGGCCTAGTTCTTCCCCATTTGGAGCACCAATTCTCTTAGTAGAGAAGAAGAATAAAACTTATCGAATGTGCATTGATTATAGAGCCCTTAACAAGATCACGATCAAGAATAGATACCCTATTCCTCGAATAGATGATCTCTTAGATAAGTTACGAGGAGCTCGTGTCTTTAGTAAAATTGATCTTAAATCGGGTTACCATCAGATTCGTATGACACAACAGTGATATTTTTAAGACTGCATTTAGAACTTAAAATGGTCATTATGAATTTATGGTAATGCCCTTTGGACTTACTAGTGCCCCTGCTACATTTGCGCGAATGATGAACAATATTTTTCTTGATTACCAAGCTTTTGTTCTTGTATTCTTTGATGACATTCTTGTTTACAGTAAGAATGATCGTGAACATGAAAAGCATCTTGAAACAGTTTTTCATTTGTTACGAGAAAACACACTTTATGCTAATCCTAAAAAGAGTTATTTCTTTCAGCGTAAGCTAGAATATTTAGGACATATTATTTCAAGTGAAGGTGTGCATGTGGATCCGAAAAAGATTAGAGTTATCATAGAATGGCCTACACCACAATCAGTCAATGATGTTCGTTCTTTTCTTGGGTTGGCTAGTTTCTATAGGAAGTTTGTTCGAAATTTTTCTTATTTAGCATTGCCTCTTACCTTGTTGTTGAAAAAGAAAATAAAATTTGCATGGGGACTTACCCAACAACAGTCCTTTGACAAACTTAAACATGCACTTTCACATGCACCTGTTTTACAATTACCTGATTTTTCACAACCCTTTCATGTTGTTACTGATGCTAGCGGTTCAGGAATAGGTGCTGTTTTAATGCAAAATGACCATCCCATTGCATTTGAGAGTAGAAAGCTTAAGCCCTCAGAACAGAATTATAGTAAGTATGATAAAGAACTGTTAGCAGTTGTGCATGCTTTGCGAATTTGGAAACACTATCTTATGGGCTCTGAAGTATTAATCAAAACCGATCAACAGGCTATTAAGCATTTATTAAGTCAGCCCTTAATCTCTGATAGGCATCTTAAATGGGCATCATTCATTCAAAATTTCCAACCCATGATACAATATGAGCCAGGTAAAGCTAATGTCGTAGCTGATGCTCTTAGCCATTTTCCTTTGCATTCTGTTGTTTTGAATAATATTTATGCCATCCAAATTCATTCTTTTCAAGAAATGGTTTCCACTTATGCATCTGATTTGTATTTTTCACGTGCATGGCATGACTTCAACAATGCTACATCTTTATCTGATGAACATTATACATCTCATAATGGTTTTCTCTATTTTCAACATAGATTGTGCATAACCCAAGCTTTTAAAGATTTTGTCATTAAAGAAATGCATGAACCATCTTACATGGGTCATAGAGGCATACAGAGCACTATTTCTGTTTGCAAAGATTTCTTCTTTTGGCCACACATGGAAAAAGACATTGCACATTATGTTTCTCAGTGCATTGTATGTCAACGTGTCAAACGTCATCATGGTAAACCATTTGGATTATTAATGCCACTTCCTATTCCAAATGAACCATGGGAACAAATCTCTATGGATTTTATCATAGGTCTTCCTATCACTTCATCACATAATGATATGATTTGGACAATAGTTGATAGGTTTAGTAAATATGCATATTTCATTCCATGTAGAAAAACTTTGACTGCACCTCAAGCTGCAAAATTTTTCATTAAATGCATTTTTCCACATCATGGATTTCCTAAAGTAATGTTATCTGATCGTGATGTTAGGTTTTGTAATCATTTTTGGGTTGCCTTATTTCAACATTTTGGTTCTAAAATAGATTTTAGCTCTGCATTTCATCCTGAAAGTAATGGACAGAGTGAGGCTACAAATAGTACTATTCTTGATTTATTGCGTTGTTATTCATTAGATAATCCTAATAACTGGGATGACAAGTTGCCATTGCTTCAATTTGCTTACAATAACACTTCACACACCACTACTGGTCGTGCACCTTTTGAAATAGTTTTTGGTAAAAAGCTTCCCACTCCCATGTCCCTCACCCAAACCGACATTCCAATGGCTGATTCTATTGCTCAAGATCACGTTTCTATACTTCATGATGTTCACGAGCACATTAGGAAAAGTCAAGAGCGATATACACGTACTATCAATACTAAACGATTAGCCAAAGAATTCAAGGAAAATGATTTTGTATGGTTGCGTATCATTAAAAGACGTCTCAAAAATATTTTGCAGCATCCTAAAATTAAACTTGCACCACGCTATTATGGACCGTTTTGCATTATAGAAAAAATTAATGATAATTCATTTCGATTAGATATTCCATCCCATTGGACCATTCATAATTCTTTTCATATTAGTTTACTTAAATCCTTTAAAGGAACTTTACCACTTGCTCCACTTCTTGATGACCCTCCTTTGATTGAAGAACAATCTGAAATCTTAGTTCCTGAGAAAATCATTGATCATGATGTCACTACTACACACACAGGTACTCAATATCATCGCTATTTGGTTAAGTACAAAAATCACTCTATTGAAGAATGTCAATGGATACATAAAACACAATTAACACCTCATTATGACCATTTAATTTCTGCATATCATACACAAACACATTAATGTACCAGCTCCATGAACATTTCCATGCATGTATTTTTACATGGCACATGCCTATTTTCTTTATTCAGTGATGAAACATGTGACTGGCCATCCATGTTTATTATTTTATCACCTGAGGTCAGTTGCTTGTTCAACTGAGGGGCATGTTATACCTTATGGAATATGTTGAACGATGCATTGTTGGATTGTAACATGGAATATGTTAGCCAATGCATTGTTGGATTATGGAATAGCCAATGCATTGTTGGATTGAAATATGGAATAGCCAATGCATTGTTGGATTGTAACATGGAATATGTTGGCCAATGCATTGTTGGATTGTAACAATAACATGGAATATGTTGAACAATGTATTCTAATTGTTCGAGTGTTAAATTATTTTATCAACTGAGGTCAGTTGCTTGTCAACTGAGAGGCATGTTGTATATTATTGAACAAAGCATTGTTAACATGTTATATTATTAATATATTAATATGTTTTTGATGTTTTTGATATAGCAGATGAAGGTTCGTGAGGAGCGTGCAAGGCGTGAAAGGGCGGACATCAATAATCCGAATAATTCTTATTTATTTTGTAAATAGACCTGCATAGAAGGTTCTATTGTTAGAAAAGTAATGGTTAGAATAAGGGTCGTTGTAGACCACAGTTTCTATTATTAAAAGCAATGGTTTTCTGTAAAAGTTACCAACTTTTAGTTTCACGCTTGCTTTTCGAAGCCGCCCTCTTGTAACCACTCTTTTCGACGTAATCAAAATTCCTATAAATACATGCACTCTGTGGACTGTCGAAATAGAGTGCATGGGGGGAGATTGCACCCAATACTGCGTTCTATCTCGTCTCTAGTTGCGTCTATTCTCTGTGTATTTTCTGTGCCCGTAATCTCTGTATGCGCGTGAGCAAGATCCTGACAACATGAATACTGTTCGGAGCATCTTTGCACTTGCAGCCCATCATGGTTGGAATGTACATCAGTTGGACATTAAAAGAGCATTTCTGAATGGTGACTTGCATGAAGAAGTGTATGTTTTTCAGCCCCGTGGCTTTGTGCAAAAAGGGCATGAAAACCAGGTGTGTAGGTTAGAGAAGGCATTATATGGTTTAAAGCAAGCACCACGTGCTTGGTATGAGAAGATACATGCCTATCTGATTACACATGGTTTTGAGAACAGTCCAACTGAAAGCACCTTATATGTTAAGCGTGCTAATGATGTGCTTCTGATCATTGTTGTCTATGTTGACGACATGTGTTGAAGCTCAAGGTCAAGGACAAAGCATGGAAGTGCATCAAAGAAGTGGATACACAAGAAAGAGGAGCAAGTAGGGAGCTCCAAGAAGCACATGTCAAATTTTCAGAAGAAATCCCTATAAATATAGTGACTTTTGGTCACTAAAAACCATTATAAATACCATTTTCTAGTTTTATAACTCCATTTTGTTCAAGCCAAGGAGTCCTTGAGCTTGAGAAATATTAGAAGTATCATCCTACCAATTTTCATAATTTTAGATTCCGTTTGAGTCCCCAAGTAAGCCTTGGAACCTAATTTTTAACTAGGCCGGACAGTAGGTCTGGACAGCGTCAAAACCACTCAAAAAACTATAAAAAGGGCTGGAAAGCTCATTTGAGGGGTTAGCTTGTTGTAGATTTCAGCTTTGTAAGAGAGTTCTTTTGGTACTTGAAGATCTTCCATTGTTCAACTCTTTGCTCTTGCCTTGTGTGTGTGTGTGTATTTGTGTGCATGCTTGTGTGCTTTCACTCACGCACTTGTACCATCACTTGCTCACGGTCTTCATACCGGTCCTCATGTCTCCGCAGATTGACATTTATGAGGTGAAGCTCCTCACGTTGGTACTCACCATTATGCTAGAGTGACACCAAATTTGGCACCGTTGCCGGGGAGAGAGCTTGGAGGATGAGCGTGTGATGGTAAGACGTAGAGTAGCGAAGTTGGAAGGTAAAAAGATCACCATTTTCAGTTCAGTTTTTGAGTTTTTCTTTTCCTTCATCTTCATTATCATCACCGTCTCCACCCACCTTCATCTTCTCAGTTTTTTCCATTTTTTAGAGTACATTCACCTCGCTTTTTACTTGTGGTTGTGAGAAAGAGCTTTAGAGAGGGTGCAGAATTGAAACGCTGAAGATATAGTACCAAAATAGCCAAAAATCAGAGTGATCTATCCCAGATGTGACATAACCTGTGCCAAGTATCGTGAGTGCAATATCGTGGGTTTGAAGGGAGATTTGGCATCTACAGACACATCGGAGTGACAAGGAGGACACAAGGTACTCATATTTGTAAAAATTTTTGAATTTGGACTCCAAAAAATCCAAGTATCGTGTTCTTTCGCGGTTGAAGTATCGCGATACATGGATATCGTGAAACTCCTATGCTCGAGTATCGCGATACTTGCAAGTGG
Source organism: Ceratopteris richardii (assembly GCA_020310875.1). NCBI lineage: Eukaryota > Viridiplantae > Streptophyta > Polypodiopsida > Polypodiales > Pteridaceae > Ceratopteris > Ceratopteris richardii. The sequence goes on from CM035406.1 coordinate 246,201,160, forward strand.
TCACATATCATGTATCGTGTATCGTGTATCGTGGAGTTAACTTTCATGATACCTGGTAGATATCGAGTATCATGGAGTTAACTTTCGTGATACCTGGTAGATATCGAGTATCGTCAAAAAATTTCTCACGATATTGGTCACATATCGAGTATTGTAGAGACCTGAAAACGATACTTCAGGAATATCGAATATCGTGGGAATTCCAAGTATCGTGTATCGTGATTTTTTTTGCGATACCCACCCAATATCGTGTATCGTGACCTGTAGTATCAAGTATCATGAGTCTAACTCTCGCCTGATATCGAGTATCGTGTATCGTGGGATTCCTCTTGGCGATACCTGTGCAATATTGAATATTGTGAGGGTCCTTCCGTGATACTTGCTGGATATCGAGTATCGTGATCTGTCTAGTTGGTCGAGTATCGTGTATTGTGTGGCCTAAGTATCATGTATCGTGTGTAGGGGAATGCCAAGTACGTGGGTCATCTACTCCAAGTATCGCGATACTTACTAAGTGTCGTGTATCGCCTGTTTTGAAGCAATCCCAGAGAGGTCTTGTTTCCCTGTTTTAACCCCTAGAACCTTGAACTGGCATAACTTTCTCATACGAAATCCGTTCGGAGTGATCTTTGGTTCGTTGGAAAGCTTGTGGGGATTACTACCAAAAATTCCAGTGGTTACGATAAAATTAATACCAACATTATTAGATAGGGTATTTTGAAGTTGACCCTTAGGTGGGACTAGGAAGCAAGGGGTTCCACAAGATTTTTAGCAGTTCGCAGGACAATTTAGGACTTGTAGACTAGGCTTATGAACCTAACTTAGGAAGAGATAGATAAAGTACCAAATCACGTGAACCTAGTGTCAACCATTTCACAACGCAGTGGTTAGCACTACATACTGAGTTTAATTCACAAATGGATGGGTCAAAAATGTCCTTTAACTGGGAGAGACTCTTGGATTCTAAAGACATGTATAGTCCAATACCTAGGGAAGGCCTTATGTCTACAATGGAAGGGGAATATAGGACGTCTCTTCAATACATATCCACCAAATTGCAAGGAATATCCATCTACCTTGATGGTCTACAGAGGACAATAGCAAGAATGATAAACACGATAGAAAGTGAAATAGTTCCAAGACCAGCTGTCAAGTATGAAGGTGGAGTTTACATGGATAAGAAGGGCCAGATATATGTAGTAACCGAAAACCCTGATCAGATTAATGAAAGGGGAGAGTTAGCTCGAGATCAAACAACTACCTCACAAAACCCATTCGAGACCCAGCAAAGACAGGAAAATGTGATGTTAGGAAAAACAAGCCAACGTAGTACACCCAATGGACCACATGATTAATTCACCATGCCAGGAATTAAAGCCCATAGCCACACTAGCCAGGGAATGGGAAATCTGCTTAGAACCACATTTAGGGGAGAACCACCCCAAGGTGTAGGAACTGGAATACACCTAGTAAGATCTGCTTATCCCATCATAAGTCAAACCCCAGAGCCCAGCAAAATATTGAGACCAATCCAATTGGCCAAATGTATACGAAATCGTTGCGATGGCACAAGAGAGCCATATGAACACATTGCAGAATTCAAGCAGGTATTGCGAGCGGAGCAAGTGGATGACTTTTTCATGCAATATGAATCCTTTGGGCTAACCCTCATAAGAATAGCCTTGACTTGGTTTCAATCCTTGGATCCAAGCTGCTTTGAACATATTGAGCAATTCTTCCAAGAACTTATTTGGGAATTCACTAAGCAAGGGATTAAGCACAATTTATCATCCTTAATACATAGTTTCAAACAAGCTCCTAATGAGATAGTAAAAAATGCAGCACGAAGATTTGCGCAATACGTAGCCCGATGCCCTGTGACAGAGAGACCTTCTCAGCAAAAAATGATATCATTGTTTTTAGAAGATCTAACCAATGGAACATTGAGAATCTTAGTATACGTAAAACGACTGCAAACCCTAAGTGAGTGTCTTCAGGAGTGCATAGATTTGGAAGACAACTTAGCTGAGGATCTCAAAATCACACAAGATCCTACCAAGTCAAAGGATACAATAAGCAGTGAAGCTTCTAGTTCGAGTTATGTGAAGGAAGTGACAGAGTTAGTGGCCAAGAAATTAGGAGTACAAGGACAAAGGAACTACCAAAAGTCCTCCTTGAGAGTACCAATATTAGGAAGTTGCACACTTTGCGGTGGGGATCATCCACCTCATGTCTGCACCAGAGAAGCATTAGGGTTATCACAACCTCACCCTTACGATAGAGAACCAATTCAAGAGCCTAACATGTACTCTTATAGTGAGCAGAAGTACATCAACTACAACACCGAAAACTATCCAATGAATAGACAACTACGACCATTTGTACCACCTCAATGTAGACCATACGGGTACCCTCCTATGGAACAAGGCAGAGAAGTTTCTAGGTATGACCCATGTCCAGGACCGCGAGGAGCAACTAGACCGTATGAACATGGAGGATATAGCCAACCTCAACCTATACCAGGACAACCACCACTCCACCCACTAGCTCCGAAACAAGGGCAGAACATCACATTACAAGTCGTTTGTCTTGAGTGTGGCAAAGAACAACTCTTGAGAGATTGTCCAGGACATCCCTCTAGTGCACCAAAGGTTACACCCGTTAATGTAGTAGGTTTAGTGGGGGATTCAAGTTCTAGTAGTGATAATGTGGCTCCTATACATGCAGTTACTAGGGCACAAGCCTTACAAAAAGCTAAACTAGCTGAGCAATCAAAGCCAAGTGAATCAGGAGAGCCTAGTAAGAGGAAAACAAGAACTTGGAAGGATACTAGAGAGAAGGCCAATCATAAGTGGACCAAAAAGTTATCCGAACTAGAAGAAAGCCTGAAATATGCAAAAACAAAAATAGAAGATATTGCCTCTCAAAACCCCTAGCATGTCAAAAATCCGCCCACACCACCTCACCCCCACCCAACAACCACTGTAAATAACCCACAAGCAGGATCTGTTCTTGCAGATCCAACCCCAGAAAACTTGGACATGATGTTCAAGGCATACCAGGCTCGACTTCAAGAAGGGCCCACACTTGCAAACCTCGACAAGAGCTACCTTAGAGCAAATTTAGAGATTGAATGGACAAAAATGTGCATACAAATGGTGGAACTAGCTCAAGCTATGTTCGAGGCCAATCAATCGTTCAATTAGACGAATGCTATTACACCGGGTTTACACTTCCAGGGCTTACTAGATAGATTAGAACAGTTGGTAAATAAACCTCAAGTTTCTTTACCTTCATAGGCTCAACCAACCGTTGAAAGAGAAAGCTCATCACCAAAGAAAGTCTATGTTCCTGACTCCATAGATGAGGGAGAACCTCTTTCAATTCCACAACACACTCAGAAGTTCTTGCGGGAAATACAAGAAGAGAAATGGGCCAAGGAGAAGGATAATCCTCCTCCTATTCTTGAGATTGATGATCTTTATGACCAATTTCCCCAAGACATTCCATCTATCTATGGAGACCAAACATAGCAACAAGAAGATGAACAGTTAGATTTTGAATCCAATTCTTTACAAGAGTTGCCACAGTTCTCAGGCCCATGGGAATCTGAATCTCTCGCGATCAGAGCTCCCACAATATTGATCAGAAATGAAGACTTGGTGGTTCCAAGAAACACTGAAGTCATGAAGAACACTAAGGTTCAGTGTCATCTCACTTTAGAAGAGCTGCTCAAAGTAAAACCAGAGTTATGGAAACATGTGGCAAATCAAGTTCCAGAACTTGATTTTGATATACCAGAAGCAGGCTCTAAGCAAAAAGTTCCAGAGGTACCTCTAGACAAAATAGGGGACATGTGTGAGGGTGACGAAGGTAATACTTATCTTCCAATCACCTACCAAGGTTACACAACCAAAGCAATCATAGATTCAAGTGCTGGTGCTGCTATTGCAACCACCTCCTTGTGGAAGCAATGGGGCAAGCCCACATTAAGACCAACTAGAATGAAGCTTCAAATGGATGATGGCCATGTGGAAAGACATCTAGGATTGCTCGAAAGGATAACTCTTACCACCTGTGGTGTAGAGTTTGAACACACATTTGCTATATGTGACTTTGAAAAAAATAATGTCTACGAGATGATCCTAGGAAGACCCTTCCTACGACAATTGCAAGTTGTACAGGATTGGGGAACCAACTCCTTGTACTTGCAATGCTTAGGGGTCAACCAAGGTCAATTTGAAGGATTACTCGTTCAGAGATGTACCACCCCTACAGTGGAATCCTATCCACAAGGAGCAAGAAGATTCAGTCTCTCTGCATTCTAAAAGTTCATCTGATACATCTTGGATGCATGAAGATACTCATTTGTGGATGTGCAAGGTCACAAAGGAAGAGGAAAAACGGTTAAAGGCAAGAGAAAAAGGAACTTCTCAAAGAGATAGACCAGTTCGAGACCTAGCCTATACGCCGATGATGTTTCCAGATGTGGAATTCGAGCCTCATGGTTGGGCAAAAATCTTAGCTACCATGGACATTGCTGTCAATGAAGAAGAATGGACACCTCATTGTGATGAGGAGGGTTATGATATCTCAGTGTTCATGTGTCAGCCCTTGCTAGAAGAAGGTGACTCTAATGACTTCATAGAAGAAGAAGAGAATGATGATGATCTAGAGTCCATTGTGATGGATAGTTGCTTTATCTTAGAGGAGCACTATCTAGAAGACACAGGAGTATTTACACAAAAAGAATAAGAACCTCTCACAAGCATCAAAACGGTAAATTCAAAGGATGGGAGTGAAGGTAGTAAAAAGAAAAAGAAAAGAAAAGTAGTGAAACAGGACGAGGAGGAACCATTGTTTGAAGTACTAGAAAATTTCAAAAAATACGAAGTTGAGGACTGAAAAATTTTGGTACGAATGCCTAAGAGAGAGGCCACAATAGGAGAAGCATATGATAACAAAGAAAAGACCAAAAATATCATAGTCGCCATTGAAGAGAATGAAGAGAGATGTACGTACATAGGAGATGACCTAAGTAAAGAAGAGGAAGCAGAGTTGGTAGCCTTATTAAGGGAATATAGGGACGTGTTTGCGTGGCACTATAGAGACTTGAAGGGAGTAGATCCAAAAAATTTCTCTCATAAGATCCCCATGACCGCTGATGCCAAGCCCACCAAACAAAAGCCCTACACATATAATGACACTTATGCAGCCAAAATAAAAGAAGAAATTGATAGATTGATTGAAGTTGGATTTATCTATGAGATTGAGCATACAGAATGGGTGTCCCCCATTGTAGTGGTACCCAAGAAGAATGGAAAGTTGCATGTATGTATTAACCTTAAAAAAGTTAATGCTGCCACAGTAAGAGATAGTTATTTGCTTCCAATCACTGATCATTTATTGGAGCGTGTTGCAGGCAAGGAAGTTTATAGCTTCCTTGATGGATTTTCAGGTTACAATCAAGTAGCCATTGCCCCAGAAGATCAACATAAAACAGCTTTTGCCACAGAGTGGGGGATCTTTGCATTTCGGGTGATGCCATTTGGGCTCACCAATGCACCTTCAACCTTTCAACGGCTCATGTGTCATGTCTTCAAAGAGTTCTTGCAAAAGAGCTTAGAAGTATATGTGGATGATTTATGTGCTCATTCCCAAGAGCGAAGATACCACATCCCTGAGATCAGACAGATCTTCAACAAGTGTAGAGAATATCGAGTGTGTCTGATCCCAGAGAAGTGTGTGTTCATGGTATGTCAAGGTAAAATTTCACATTGTCTCTAAGAACGGAATATCAATAGATGAGGACAAGGTAAAAACCATAGCACAGTTGCCGAGGCCGAGGAATGTTAAAGAGGTACAAGCCTTTATGGGCCATTGTGGATATTACCATAGGTTTATTCACATGTATGCAATTATAGCTAAGCCTCTTTATGCCTTGTTGACAAATTTTGAGTGGAACGACAAATGCGAAAAGTCCTTCAATGAGCTGAAGAGATGCTTGTGCACAGCACCAATACTGACCACTCTTGGTTGGAATAAGCCATTCCATGTACATGAGGATGCATCCAATTATGCAATAGCATGTGTGCTGTCACAACCAACTGGTGAAGGGAATTTAGATTTGCCTATAGCATATGCTAGCAGGCAATTGAATGTTGCTGAACGAAACTACACCACAACCGAACAAGAAGGTTTAGGCATGGTATATGCTGTGAAGAAGTTTCGACATTATCTATTGGCCAACAAGTTTACGTTTTTCACAGATCATCAAGCTTAATATATTTGGTCAATAAACCATGCAATACCGGGCGCTTAGTGAGATGGTTCCTCTTACTAATGGAATATGTCTTTGAAGTGGTTGTTAGGAAAGGTAAGACTCACCTCAGTGCGGATCACCTTTCTCGCATCACCTCAAGCGAGTCACCACAAGGAGTGTCAGATGAATTGCCCGACGCTTACCTGCTCAATCTAGAAGTTGTTCCTAAATGGGCAAATAAGTTGGTACCAGTCCTAACCTTTGGACCCGCAAATAAGACGGTGAAGATGAACAAGGATGAAATTATAAGATCCCAAAAATATCAAATATTGGCAAGAAGCATGTACAAACAAGATACGGAAGGTGTTCTAGCTTGTTGTGTCGAGGACGATGAACATAGTAGTTGGTTGCAACAAGCCCATGAAGGATTTCTAGGGAATCACTATTCTAAACAACGAACATTGCAAAACCTAAAACTTTTAGGAGTGTATTGGCCTAGCATGGACAAAGAAGTTCATGAGCAGATTAAAAATTATCCAACGTGCCAAAAGAGACCCCCAATGGAGCATGCCACCCTTTATCACGTGTCGTTAATTCCAGATTGGAGTGCTCCATTGGTAGAATTTATGAGATCAGGCACATTACCTAAGGAGGCTAGTCTAGCAAGGAAACGAAGCATAGAGCAAGAAGCTCAAGACTACACCCTCCTAGGAGATAACCTATATCAAAGAGGCAAAGACTGTGCGTTCATGAATCAGACTACTTAACAGTCTTAGAAACTGCACATAGGAGTGTTGTAGGTGGACATTTTGGTCCTGATAGAGTGATTAAGACTATTCTATTCTATTCTATTCTATTCTATTCTATTTTGGTTACTTAAGACTGTGCGTTCATGAATCAGACTACTTAACAGTCTTAGAAACTGCACATAGCAGTGTTGTAGGTGGACATTTTGGTCCTGATAGAGTGATTAAGACTATTCTATTCTCAAGACTTTGGTGGCCCACTCTTCATATGGATGCATATACCTATGTGAAGAAATGTGACACATGCCAACAAGCCCAGTACCCAATTAGAAAAGATGAGATGCCTTTGAGACCAATGATGGGAGGGCGTGCATTTTCAAAATGGGGTATAGACTTTGTAGGTCCTATTAACCCCCCAGCTAGAAACTCCCATGCATAGTACATTATTGTAGCCACCGATTACCTTACAAAGTGGGTAGAAATCAAAGCCACAACAAAGAACGATGCTCAAACTACAACAAAGTTCTTATTTGAGAATGTGTTCACGAGATATGGACTTCCAATAGAGTTAGTAAATGATAGAGGAACACACTTCTTGAATGAAGTCATTGAAAATCTCCTCCAAGAGTTCTTGGTGATGCATAAGAAGTCTGCCCCCTATCATCCACAAGCTAATGGACAAGCCGAGATCACAAATAAGATCCTATGTAATGTATTGACAAAACTCGTAAATAACAAACGCTCTGATTGGGACAAACAACTTCATCATGCTGTTTGGGCCTACCGAGTTGCCTACAAAACGATACTCAATGCCACCCCATTTCGGATGGTCTTTGGACAAAATGCTGTGCTATCTTCGGACTTCCTAATCCCAACTTTAAAATTAGCCCAAGAGCATGAGTGGAATGGACACGAGTTGTCTTCTAGGATCTTTGATCTAGAACGATTAGGTGAGACAAGGCTACGAGTGGTTGCAGGCATCTATGCTGCAAAGAAAAGACAAAAGGCATACTTCGATGCGCATATCAAGGATAAAGGCTTGAAAGAGGGAGACCTAGTGTTGGTTTATACACTAAAGCAACATGCCCATAAATTGGAAAAAAGAGGATACGGACCCATGATCATTAATAGAATTTCCACTAGCGGTGCTGTTCAATTGGCCACACTAGCAGGCGATGTCTTGCCGAGCTATATTAGTGGTTGTCGAGTCAAGCTATATCAAGAATCTCTTACAGAGGATATGCTAAAGAGACTCAACATTGCTAAGAAGCGAAACAAAGAAGAGTTAAGGGTTAGAGAAGAAGCACAGGCAGAGGCTAGAGAACGCATTAGGAGAAATAAGTTAAGACACCTAGGCCTAGATATCAATCTTGAGGTCCCAAGATACCACATGGCCATGTGTCAACATCAAGTGCAATTGCTTCTCGAAAAATTGATCGACGTCCCTTTGTGACCATAGCGATAGGACAAGGGAAGAATGCAAGGACTGTGAGAGCATTGATTGACTTAGGTGCAGCAACTAGTGCGGTTAGACTTTCTTACTGCCAAGACCTACAATTGAACATCCAGCCCATAGAAGTCTATCTCATAGGTTTGGGAGGAGTTGAAACCCCTTGTTTGGGCAAGGTGGAACTTCTGTTCCAATGAGAGTCAAAATGCTAGTATGTCACGATGAGGACATTATAGAGCCACTTGTCCTGGGTCAAGATTGGATTTACGACCATGCTGTCAAATTGAACCTAAGAAGTCAAATCCTTCAAGTTTGGGCACAGGAACAATGTATTACATTAGAAGTAGACAATTGCATGCTCACAAATCTAGAGGTCACACATTCTCTTAGTTCTTCTGAAACTAATCTTCGCAATAAAAATGTTGTGTGTGTCAACAACCCTACGAAGCAAAAGGAATCAATCACGGAAGCAAAAGCTCAAAGGCCAGCAAACCTCTCTTCTTCGTCACATACTAATGCAAGTGTAACTCAACCAAAGAGGCAAGCAAAAATGACTTCTGATATCTCAACTAGACAAACAGAATTCAAGAAGAAAGAAGCTCAGGGCATGAAGCAGATTTGGGTACGAAAAGAAGAACAACCACCAGCCTTGCCACAACCCTTCCTAGTGAGGCAAGTCAACCATGCTAAAAGAAGCACCAAGAAACGAGGACTAGCTCAATCCTACAGTCTTCGACAAATTTGGGTACCAGAGCAATCGAGGGAGGTTGACCATAATAACGTACAAATTTGGGTGCCAAAGAAGTTAGTTGCAGCTTAACAAGGGCGATTACAAATGTGGGTACCCAAGACACTCTTACATGCACAAACACCACAAATCTCCCTCACAAGCAAAGTTTCCACAACGACGCCAAGGAGAAGCAAGGATCAACACCATGCACAAAGAACCAAAGTAGATCAACCCATCTCTTCGACAATCATAAAACGGCAACCAAAAAGGGTATGGGTGTGGAAGCCCAAAGTACCACTAACTTCCAGCGAGCCAAAGAGCCAACAACGCTGGATACCAAAATTCAAAAACCACCTAACGATACAGAGGATAGAGCTTATGTCTATAGGGTCAAATACTATCCTGAAATGGATCCCTATAAGAAGGATTACATCATTTCAAGATCCACTAGCTACCTCGAACAAAGACTGCATCAACATTCACCAACCACTTTGAAAGCCTCCACGTGCAACAACCATGTGCCTTTGGGCATAACCCTGTCTTTTGCACCATTCAGGTCATGCATTTCCAAAGTATGCATCAATATAGGGCCACATTACACGGCCGTGCATAGACACCATTGCAAAATCCCAGGAACATGTGACACATTTGACATATGTAAAATATTTTATTGATGCTAACACCTTTCTTCTTGTTTTATTCCATTGTCCAAAAAAAAAGAGAGAAAGAAAAATAGAAAAAAAAGGAAGCAAAAAAGGCAAAGTGAGGAGATATGACTATGCACCTAAAGAATTTCTTCCGCGAGCCATCAACAAGGACCTCCATCAACAAGCAAGACAAAAATACAGTCAATGAACATGATGGGGGTACAACACGATGTGTGAAGATCCATGGACCCTTCACCATGGTAAGAATTGCCTACTATAATAACACTATAACCATGGTAGATTAGGAAACCTCTTCACCGGCATACCCTTGAGCACTTCGCTCAAGACCAAACTTCTTGCACCACATTTCTTCCAATGCATTCCCCAAGTATGCATGCATAGGTCCACATTACAAGGCCATGCACAAGGCACATATTCTGTTCAACCCATGCACTAATGCACTGACCCATCATCCATTATGGGTTACAAGTACTTGGCATGAAAACTATGAAAGCCATCTTTGGAAGAACCAGAGGACATCAAGATGACAACAACAAGAGCCAGGAAGCAACACACCACGAGAGTTGCCCATAATCGACATTGACAACCTCTTTTGAGTAGCTCACAATTTTTGAAAGCTCACCAAGACACCATCAAGCTGGAATACAAGGAAGAAGTCCATACAAAGGTAGCAATGACAAAATGATGAACCAAACAACTACCCAAGCTACAATTGGAAGATGGATAGCTCCTGCTGATACATGAAGGACACTACCTTTCAATGTACTACATGGCACAACCACTACAACAAGGGTCTGTCAGGGACGACAGACTCAAGAGGGGGGGAAGTGTTGAAGCTCAAGGTCAAGGACAAAGCATGGAAGCACATCAAAGAAGTGGATACACAAGAAAGAGGAGCAAGTAGGGAGCTCTAAGAAGCACATATCAAATTTTTAGAATTTTAACTAGGCCGGACACTAGGTCTGGATAGGGCCAAAACCACTAAAAAAACTATAAAAAGGGCTGGAAAGCTCATTTGAGGGGTTAGCGTGTTGTAGATTTCAGCTTTGTAAGAGAGTTCTTTTGGTAATCGAAGATCTTCCATTGTTCAACTCTTTGCTCTTGCCTTATGTGCATGTGTGTGTATTTGTGTGCATGCTTGTGTGCTTTCACTCATGCACTTGTACCATCACTTGCTCATGGTCTTCATACCGGTCCTCATGTCTCCGTGGATTGACATTTATGAGGTGAAGCTCCTCACGTTGGTACTCACCAGTGTGCTAGAGTGACAACATGCTGCTCACTGGACCTATTGAGAAGCATATTGCTGATTTTAAGGCTGAATTGCATGCCTCATTTTAGATGTCTAATTTGGGGCATTTGCATCACTATTTGGGCATTCAGTTTATGCATGTTGATGGTGGAATGGCTTTGTGTCAAACAAAATATATTGACACATTATTGCAGTGTTTTGGCCTTGAAGACTGTAAGCCTATTGCTACTCTTATGGAGACAGGTTTACGATTGATTCTTCATGATGCTGGAGATGCATTTGATGTTGTTCTCTATCAGCAAGTTGTTGGATGCTTGATTTACTTATGCATTACTCGGCCAAATATTTAGTTTGCTGTCTCACAGATGAGCAGGTTTATGAATTGCCCAAGCATCAAGCATTGGCAGGCGGTTAAGCGCATCTTTCGCTACTTGAGTGGTACTCGGCTACTTGGGTTGTTTTATCCCAAGGGAGGATCACTACCGCCAGATTTGCATGTTTTTTCTGACTCTGATTGGGCTGGTTGCTATGACACTCGTGTGTCCACTAGTGGCTTTTGCTTCATGCTTGGTAGCTCATGTATATCTTGGTTGAGCAAGAAGCAGCCTACTGTGGCCACTTCCAGTTGCGAGGTTGAGTATAGGGTACCTTTCATAGCTACTATTGAGTGTGTGTGGCTCAGACGCCTTATGGCTGATTTGGGTGTTGGTCAGTCTTCTGCCACCACCATCTTCATTGACAGTCAGAGCGCATTGGCAGTTGCGAGGAACCCATTGTTCCATGCTTGCACTAAGCACATTGATGTGCATTATCACTATGTCAGGGAGAGGTTCTCTGCTGGGGAGATCATCTTGGCATATGTGCCCACGCAGGAGAACATTGTAGACCTTTTCACGAAGGCTCTGCCTAGGGAGAAGTTTGAAGCTTTCCGCAAAGCTTTAGGCTTACTTCCTTTTATGGAGTGATTTCCACATAGCTTGGCACTTCCTTATACATGAGTGCCAGCTCCTTGTTAACCGCATCACTCCCAAGGGGGATTTGTTGATATATTTAAGTAGTGATGTGTGTGAACAGACGAGGACCGCCAGGGCATTTTTTTCCCTCTTTAGGAGGTTTTTTTCCCCCTGCTTGTATATACGCCTATTGCCCTAATGGGCTACTTATCTTTGTACATTCTCTAGTAATACATTGAGTCTTGTGTGTTGTGCTCCAAGCTTCTTCTTCTTCCTTGTGCTGTTCACGTGCTTCCGTAGACGTCTAACTCCAACAAGATAATGGCATTTTTTTATAGATAAAACTATCAATGCACGTGCATGAGCATTTGTGCCATCCCAATGAAGTTGCTCTACAGTAGGTGCACTAGGAACTGCAACAAAATAGAAATTTGAAGATCATAATCTTCAATGCCTTCTACATCACCTTCAATAACTATATTTGCAGGTGTAGTAGGATGTTTTTCAGCACCTCACACAATATTCCACAATCCTCTTGCTATGAATACCTGGAACATCATATATTCCCATAATGGGAATTAGTACCATCCAATCTATCCTCAACAACCAACATATGGAATACATCATTGCTTTCAACCATGGCCACTAACTAAAATAACCTGATGCAGAAAAATGGTTGTATCTCAAAAAGTTGAACATAACTATCCTATCGAGCTCTGCTAAATGTATAGCAGACTTTGAGGTGCTTGTACTGGCGAGCCAAAGACTATATCTATGTTTGGCACAAAAGGATGAAATTGCCTGCATAGGTACTGCAATAGTGAGACAATGACCGCAGGGGTGTTGATAATGCCCTAATGAAGCGGGGACCTTCTCTGATACCAATTGTTGGAGTTTGAGGCCTGTGGAAGCACGGGAAAAGCACAAGGAAGAATAAGAAGCTTGGAGCATAACACACAATGAATTAGTTACCAAGTCAATGTACGTGAATAAGTGACCCATCAGGGTTATAGGAATATATACAAGCCAAGGAAAAAAATCATAAATAGGTAAAAAAGTATCCCCATGGTCCTAAGTGTGTTCACACACATCACTACATAAATATATCAACATGTTTCCCATATACCTTTGCTTATCTTGAATAGCACCTTGTGGGTCGCTATATACCTCTCCAATGAATGGATGAGTAGTTGTGCTTACTCCATTCATAAACTTTTGAAATTGTTCTTCCTTTTTCTAGAGTTGTTCTTGATGTTCCCGAATTCATTTTTCCTTTTCTTGAGTTTGATCTTCCTTTTGATAGGCTTTAGCTACTGTTTGGAAATGCTCTTCAAGCATGTGTGTTGGAAGAACAATGTTAGGAAATTTTTCTAGCATTTGTTGAACAACTTCTATCATTTGTTGTCACATGGCTCATCATTCCTTTTTAAAATCCCCTCATGGATAGCATTTTTGAAGATGCTCAATCGAAGGTCCTGCACTTAACCTATCATGATATGCTCACATTAATCCTTCTAAATTGCTAGTTAGAGGGTGAGCTAGGATTGAACCCGATTGTGGTCTTGCATTTGGATATGCATATGCATGTGATAGTGCTAGAGCACCTTACTACTGCATTACTCGATCTTGATTTCTTTTTTACTCTTGTTGGAGTTAGACGTCTACAGAAGCATGCGAACAAGACAAGGAAGAAGCCTGGAGTAGAACACACAATACTGAATCTATTACCACTATAATGTACAAAGATAAGTAACCCATTAGGGCTATAGGCATATATACAAGCTAGGGGAAAAAATCTCCTAAAGAGGGAAAAAAGTGCCTGGGCGATCCTAGTATATTCACACACATCACTACCTAAATATATCAACAAATCCCCCCTTGGAGTGATGCGGTGAAGAAGGAGCTAAAACTCATGTATAAGGAAGTGCCAAGCTATGTGGAATCAATACACAAAAGGAAGTAATCCCAAAGATTTGCGAAAAGCTTCAAACTTCTCCCTAGGGAGAGCCTTCGTGAAAAGGTATGCAATGTTCTCCTGCGTGGGCACATATGCCAAGCTGATCTCTCCAGTAGAGAACCTCTCCCTGACATAATGATAATGCACCTCAATGTGCTTAGTGCGAGCATGGAACACAAGGTTCCTTGCAATTGCGAATGCACTCTGACTGTCAGTGAAGATGGTGGTGGCAGAAGGCTGAACAACATCCAAATCAGCCATAAGGCATCTAAGCCACACACACTCAACAATTGCTGTGAAAGCTATCCTATACTTAGCCTCATAATTGGAAGTGGCCACAGTAGAATACTTCTTGCTCAGCCAAGATATGCATGAGCTACCAAGCATGAAGGAAAAACCACTAGTGGACACACGAGTGTCATAGCAAATAGCCCAGTCAGAGTCAAAAAAAGCATGCAAATCTAGCGGTAGTGACCCCCCCTTGGGATAAAACAACCCAAGTAGCCGGGTACCACTCAAGTAGTGAAAGATGCGCTTAACTGCCTGCCAATGCTTGACACCTGGGCAATGCATAAACCTACTTATCTATGAGACAACAAACTCAATATCTGGCTAAGTAATGCATAAGTAAATCAAGCATCCAACAACTTGTTGATAGAGAAAAGCATCAAATGCATCCCCAACATTATGAAGACTCAATCGTAAACCTGTCTGCGTAGGAGTGGCAATAGGTTTACAATCTTCATGGCCAAAATGCTACAATAATATGTCAATATATTTCGTTTGACACAAAGCTATTCGGCCCTCAAATTGCATAAGCTGAATGCCCAAATAATGACAAAATACCCCAAATCAGACATCTCAAATGAGGCATGCAAATCAGCCTTCAAATAAGCAATATGCTTCTGATGAGGACCAGTGAGCAGCATGTCATCAACATACATAACAATGATTAGATGCACATCATTAACACACTTAACATATAAGGTCCTTTCAGTTGGAATGTTCTCAAAACCATGTGCAATCAGATAGGCATGTATCTTTTCATACCAAGCACATGGTGCTTGCTTTAAACCATATATTGCCTTGTTTAACCTACAGACCTGGTTTTCATGCCCTTTCTACGCAAAACCACGAGGTTGAAGAACATACACTTCATGCAAGTCACCATTCAAAGATACATTTTAATGTCGAACTGATGCACATTCCAACCATGATGAGCTGCACGTGCACAAATGCTATGAACAGTAGTCATTCGGCAAGTAGGTGCAAAGGTTTCATCAACATCAACGCCTCTTTCCTATGCATAACCCTATGCAACAAGCCTGTCAAGTGTTCCATCATGTCTATGCTTCAATTTGTATACCCACTTAGAGCCAATGACCTTCTTGCCATGGGGTAAGTCACATAAAGACTAGGTACCATTTTTCATGATAGCATCATATTTAGATTGCATTGCAACCATCCAAAGTTCATAATTTTATGCTTCCTCTGATGCAAAAGAGGCACTATGAGAGCATGAACGATTACGATATGACAAAGGTGCATCTAATTTGCTATCACGCGAAGTCTGCACTAGCCATCAACATCGCGATTCTCTTGAGATTCATAGCATCGCGATTCTCTTAAGATTCACAGCATTGCGATTCTCTTGAGATTCACAGCATCGCGATCCTCTTGAGATTCACAGCATCGCGATTCTCTTGAGATTCAAAGCATCGTGATTCTCTTGAGATTCAAAGCATCGCGATTCTCTTGAGATTCACAGCATCGTGATTCTCTTGGGATTCACAGCATCGCGATTCTCTTTGGATTCACATCATCGCGATTCTCTTGAGATTCACAGTATCGCGATTCTCTTGAGATTCACAGCATTGCGATTCTCTTGAGATTCACAGCATCATGATTCTCTTGAGATTCACAGCATCGTGATTCTCTTGAGATTCACAACATCGCGATTTTCTTGATTTCACAAAATCGTGATTCTCTTGATTTCACAAAATTGTGATTTTTTCCAAAAGGTCCTGTTTGCCTGTTTTGACCCCCAGGAACCTGATTTGACATAACTTTTTCATCCAAAGTCCATTTTTTGAGCTCTATAGACTAATTTGAAGTTGAACCTCAAGCGGGACTAGGCAACCAAGGGGACTCCAAAGGATTTTGAACCATATCAAGGGGTTGGACTCTTAACCAAAGCTTATGAACCTGAATCTGGTAGACACCTAGGCAAGGATAGACAAAGCATTAGATCTTCTCAGTCTAGTGTCAACCATACAACTAAGTCTTGGGCACAACAACTAAGTGGTTGTCCTTATGTACTAAAGTCTGACACAAGTGACTCAAAAATGTCTTTTAGCATGGGGAAACCTGCAGGTGGCTCAGGAACTGCCCATCTACAAACACCAGAAGCTCCCTATAAGACACAATTGGAATATATTCGGACCAACCGATTAGGTGCTCGCATGTATGAGGATGACCTAAGGCGATTAGTGGTCCAACTCAAAAATCCAGATCAACCCTTTGGACTTGAACACCCGGTGGTCAAGTTCGAAGAGGGTTCATACATTGATAAGGAAGGAACCATCATGTGGTCACCAACCTACCAGATAGGACTGATGGGTTTGGAAATGTCATTCTGGAGAATGAGATAGGAGACCTAGAACAAGGAAATGTAGGACAAGGACCCCAGACTCCTAGAGGTAAGTTAGTTTTGACCAGAGTGATCACTCCAGACTGGATCCCTCAAGACAACAAAAGCATAGAACTATTCTTGAATAGAGAAACAGAGGAAGCCTTTTGGAGATTCAAGCTAGATCAACCTAGCCAACTGGGCATAGTCATCATCTATGAATTCAAAGATCCTGAGATACCAGGCAAAGTTGTCTACCTGGATAACACATCAGAGAAGATGTTCTTGGTAATAGAACATGATAGACATGCATATACTTGGAAGAGTGAATTGATTTTCCCTCCACCAAGATCCAATGTTTCCCATGGCCCCCAAGGAGTGGGATCATCCCGAGCTCATGAAGCCCAGAGAGAAAGAAATAGAGAGAGACCTGAGGTAAGTTTTGCACACATTGTGGGCAGAAATAGATCAAGATTTGAAAATGAAAGACTTGAAAGAGAGAGACATCAAGCACATAGGAAACAAAGGGATGAGCATGATTTTCCATTGCCTAGACCCCGAGAGCACCCAAGACCCCGAGAGGCAATGAAGAATTATTTTGACGGGACAGAAGAACCTTATGATCATGTGGCCGAGTTCAAACAAGTGTTAAGAGCTGAACAAGTTGAGGATTTGTTCACCCAGTACGAGGCATTTGGTTTGACTCTTAAGGGCACTGCCTTAGCTTGGTTTCAACCACTGAGTAGTCGCAACTATCGCGATATAGGACAACTGCTAGACGAATTCATTGTAGAATTTTCCAAGAGTGGTATCAGGCACAACACCTCATCTTTGATCCACAACTTCAAGCAGACACCCCAAGAAACAATGCGGTTAGCAGGTAGAAGGTTCACACAATATCTAGAGAGATGCCCTGCTCTACAGTTACCCACACCAACCAAACAAGTGGCTTTGTTTTTAGATGGCTTACTAAGCACCAAGTTAAGATCATGTGTACTTGAAAGAGCCTATATCCATAGAAGAGTGTGTGCAGACCTGCATTGACATAGAAGACAACTTGGGTGAGGAGTTAGGACTATCCAAATTCTATCAAGACTCTCACAGTTCTACTAGTCATACCTCCAGAGCCTCCACTGAGCTGGATGAGATAGCGGAGCAAGTTGCCAAGAAGCTAGGAGTTCAAAATAAACAAATACCAAGAGTCACCTCATTGAACCGATGTTATACCTGCGGAGGGGACCACATGGCTAACGTATGCCCAATGCAAAACCAGAACATGAGAGAAAGGAATGCTCCATATTGCACTATTGAAAGAAAATACACAAACCACACGGCTCAAGATTGCCCCTACAATAGGTAGGCTGTGAGACAGAACTATCAGCAACCTTACCCACAAGGTAGGTATCAGAACCATTACCAACAACCATACTATAGACCACCACAACAATATCAGGCACCATATAGGCCACAACCAGTCCTAGGAAACCAACCACCAGCTCCTGTCAATGTAATTCCAGTTAAGTATGCAGTGGTAATTCCAGTTAAGTATGCAGTTAAGACAATGACTCTCATGCTCATAGTTCAGACTACTCCCATGAAGGTAGTCCACATGCTTATTACACAGAGTCACCTGAACATCGTGAGATTTACCCGTATCAATATGAGGCACCACCTATGGAACAAAATTGGGAGCCTGAATACTCCAATGTCATGTACACAAATGCTAACTCTAGGCCCCAATTGAGACAAGTAAGACCACAAGCCCCTAGAGGACCATGTTTCAGATGCCAGGGCGACCATTTCCTTTGTGATTGTCCCCACCCACCATCTCCGAGTCAAGGACAGGCAATCACAATACAAGATTTTTGTCTTGATTGTGGCAAAGACCACCTCCCCAGAGATTGTCCAAGAAACCCCTCTAGTGCACCCAAGATTACACCCATTAATGTGGTAGGCTTAGTGGCAGATTCAAGTTCAAGTAGTAGTAATGTGGCTCCTATACAAGTTGTCACTAGAGCACAAGCCTTAAAACAGGATAAACTAGTAGAGCAATCGGAGTCGAGTGAATCGGGAGAGCCTAGTAAGAGGAAAACAAGAACATGGAAGGATACTAGAGAGAAGACCAATCGCAAGTGGAATAAAAAGCTATCCGAACTAGAAGAAAGCCTGAAAGAAGCAAAAACAAAAATAGATGACATTGCAACTCAAAGCCCCTCGCATGCCAAAACTCCATCCACACCACCTCATCCCACCCCACCACCCATTGTAAATAGACCACAGCCAGGATCTGTTCTTGCAGATCCAACCCCAAAAGGCTTGGACATGATATTCAAGGCCTACCAGGCTCGTCTTCAAGAAGGGCCAACAGCTGCAAACCTAAACAAGAGTTACCCTAGAGCAAATTTAGAGATTGAACGGATGAAACTGTGCATGAAGATGGTAGAACAAGCTCAAGCTATACTTGAGACTAGTCAAAAGTTCAATCAGACAAACTCTGTCAAACCGGATTTGCATTTCCAGGGCTTACTAGAAAGATTGGAGCAGTTAGTAAACAAACCACAAGTTTCTTTACCTCCACAGGCTCAACCAGTTATTGAAAGAGGAATCTCACCACCAATGGCAGCTTATGTTCCTAATTCCACGGATGCAGGAATACCTCCTTCAATTCAACAGTACTCTCAAGAGTTCTTGCGGGAAATACAAGAAGAGAAATGGGCCAAGGAGAAGGGTAATTCCCCTCCTATTCCTGAGATTGATGATCTTCATGATCAATTTCCCCAAGACATTCCATCCATTTACGGAGATCAAGTCGAGCAACAAGAAGACGAAAGGATAGATTTTGAATCTAATACCTTAGAAGAACTGCCTCAATTTTCGGGCCCATGTGAATCTGAATCTCTTCAGATCAGAGCTCCCACAATACTGGTCAGACATGAAGACTCAGTGGTCCCAAGGAGCACTGATGTCGTGAAGAACACTAAGGTTCAATGTCATCTCACGGTAGAAGAGCTGTTAAAAGCAAAACCTGAACTATGGGATCATGTCAAGGATCAAGTTCCATAACTTGATTCCAAAATGCCAAAAGCAGGCTCTAAGCAAAAAGTACTAGAGATACCTCTAGACAAAATAGGGGACATGTGTGAGGATGAAGAAGGTAATACTTATCTTCCAATCACCTACCAAGGTTACACAACCAAAGCAATCATAGATTCAGGTGCTGGTGTTGCTATTGCGACCACCTCCTTGTGGAAGCAATGGGGCAAACCCACATTAAGACCAACTAGAATGAAGCTTCAAATGGCCGATGGTCATTTTGAAAGACCTCTAGGACTGCTCGAAGGGATAACTCTAACCACTTGTGGTGTAGAGTTTGAGCACACATTTGCTATATGTGACTTTGAGAAAAATAATGTTTATGAGATGATCCTAGGAAGGCCCTTCCTACGACAATTGCAAATAGTACAGCATTGAGGAACCAACTCCTTGTACTTACAACACTTAGGGGTCACCACCAAGGTCAATTTGAAGGATTACTCCTTCAGAGATGTACCACCCCTACAGTGGAATCCTATCCACAAAGCGAAAGAAGATTCCATCTCTATGCATTCTGAAAGTTTAGTAGTGGTGCCCAAGAAGAATGGGAAGTTGCGAGTGTGTATTAGCCTTAAAAAAGTTAATGCCGCTACGATCAGAGATAGTTATCCACTTCCAATCATGGAACACCTATTGGAGCGTGTTGCAGGCAAGGAAGTTTATAGCTTCCTTGATGGATTTTCAAGTTACAATCAAGTAGCCATTGCCCCAAAAGATCAACACAAAACAGCTTTTGCCACAGAGTGGGGAATCTTTGCATTTCGTGTGATGCCATTTGGGCTCACCAATGCACCTGCAACATTCCAAAGGCTCATGTGTCATGTCTTCAAAGAGTTCTTGCGAAAGAGCTTAGAAGTGTATGTGGATGATTTATGTGCTCATTCCCAAGAAAGAAGATTTCACATCCCTGAGCTCAAACAAATCTTCAACAAGTGTAGAGAATATCGAGTGTGTCTGAACCCAAAAAAGTGTGTGTTCATGGTGCGTCAAGGTAAAATCTTAGGTCATATTGTTTCTAAGAATGGAATCTCAACAGATGAAGATAAGGTACAAGCCATAGCGGAGCTGCCAAGGCCAAGGAATGTTAAAGAGGTACAAGCCTTTATGGGCCATTGTGGATATTACCATAGGTTTATCCACATGTATGCGATCATAGCTAGACCCCTTTATGCCTTGTTGTCTAATTTTGAGTGGAATGACGAATGCGAGAGATGGAGCAAGAGGCTTAGGACTATGCTTTAGTTGGAGACAACTTATATCGAAGAGGCAAGGATGGTTATCTAAGATTGTGCGTTCACGAATCAGACTATTTGAAAATCTTAGAAACTGCACACAACGGTGTTGCAAGTGGACACTTCAGTCCTGATCGAGTAATCAAGACCATTCTATTCTCAAGACTTTGGTGGCCCACTCTTCATATGGCTGCTCACACCTATGTGAAGAAATGTGACACATGCCAATGTGCACAATATCCAGTTAGAAAAGACGAGATGCCTTTGAGGCCAATGATGGGAGGGCATGCATTTTTGAAGTGGGGCATAGACTTCATAGGTCCTATTAACCCCCCAGCTAGAAACTCCCATGCAGAGTATATTATTGTAGCCACAGATTACCTTACAAAGTGGGTAGAAGTGAAAGCCACAACAAAGAATGATGCTCAGACTATGGCTAAGTTCTTATTCGAGAATGTGTTCACGAGATATGGGCTACCAATAGAGTTAGTGAGCGATAGAGGCACACACTTCCTGGATGAGGTCATTGAAAATATTCTCCAAGAATTCTTAGTGATACATAAGAAGTATGCCCCTTATCACCCACAAGCTAACGGAAAAGCCGAGAGCACCAATAAGATCCTCTGTAACGTATTGACAAAACTGGTAAATAATAAACGCTCTGATTGGATCAAACAACTTCATCATGCTGTTTGGGCTTATCGAGTTGCCTACAAAACGGTACTCAACGCCACCCCATTTCAGATGGTCTTCGGACAGAATGTTGTTCTACCATTGGACTTCCTCATCCAAGCCTTAAAAGTAGCACAAGAGCATGAGTGGAATGGACATGAATTGTCCTCTAGGATCTTTGATCTAGAATGCTTAGGAGAGACAAGGCTACGCGTGGCGGCTGGCATCTATGCTGCAAAGAAAAGACAAAAGGCTTACTTTGATGCACACATCAAAGATAAAGGATTGAAAGAGGGAGACCTAGTGTTGGTGTACACACTAAAACAACATGCTCGTAAGTTGGAAAAAAGAGGATACGCACCCATGATCATTAATAGAATTTCCACTAGCGGTGCAGTTCAATTGGCCACTCTAGAAGGAGATATCTTGCCAAACTATATTAGTGGATGTAGAGTCAAGTTATACCAAGAATCTCTTACAGAGGATATGCTTACGAGACTCAACACTGCTAAGCACATATACATACACCCATATACACACACATACACATAGAATTTTAGCAATCTCAAGTGTGGGAACCCATTCTAAGTTGAAGTGCCACATCACTCACACTTTTTGGTAAGATATACAACCACTTTCCATGAGTTTTCTCAGTTCTTTACTCGCCTAATTGATGGAGAAAAGTTAGGATCATTTAGAGAGCATTTTTAAATTCAAATCTACAACTACCAAGTCACCAACATGTCATCACCCAAGCAGAAATGCCATTGCCATGTTGGGTGAGGCAACTTTATGATTCTGCAAACACTAGAACAGGTTGCATATGGACCAAGGCAATCACAGAGAATAGAGGAACAAAGATAGGCAAGCACCCATATTGTAAACAAAGCCGAAATGGCTGAGGTCATTTAAGAACAAGCAAAGGAACCAACCAATGTGGAAGAGGCATCCCACTATCTGAATTGGAGGGCTTCGATGCAAGCTAAATATAATAATATCATGAAGAATGAAACTTGGGAGCTATTGGATTGGCCCCCTATGCGTAAAGTCATTGGCACCAAGTGGTTCTGGTAGCTAAAGTACGAGGTTGCTGGTACTCTACAAAAGTACAAAGCAAGACTTGTTACACAAGGCTACTCACAAGTTGAAGGCATTGGCCTTTGTGAAGCATTTGCCCTGAATGGAGGATGACTACAATCCAAGTAGTACTAGCTATGGCTGCACATAAGTGATGGTGAGTCCAACAAAGGATGCCCTGCACATCATTGAAAAAGAACAAGTACTTGTAGAAACTTGATTGAAAACCATGGGTTTGATTACCACTATTGTGAAAACACCAAGCTAGAAGATAATCTGCACCAAGAGAGATTGAGAGTACGTATCCACCCATCCAACTCCACCCATATATATATACCAAAGGTCCAAGGGGTGCATGTCATAGGACACTTCCATGTGTTCCTCCAAGTTTCCTTCATGTGGATACTTTTACAAGGCTAGTCACATGACTTCAATTTTAGATGAAGCCTTCCCTTCATGTATGAGTCAAGGTGCCACTTAGGAAAAGATTCTCCCAAGCCTAAGGTTCTCATAACTTAGGATAATTAATCCCAAGGGTAAAAACCATTTAATTGAGGCTCCAACTAAATAAATAGTGAAGGGTTCCTACAAGGGTTAAAACCAAGAATTCATATTCCAACTTCAAGGATCTAACCCAAGTAAATAAACTAAGGGTTCCCAAGAATTGAACCCATTATCCAAGGGTCTAACCAAAGGGCTATACAACATTCAACAACCCTTTTTCTTCCATTTATTAACCCATTTTCCTCATTGAGCCTTCAAGGTACCCTTCATAGGTGGAGAATCCTTTGAAAGTTCCTCTTTGATCTCTAATCTTGATGGATCAAGAACCTTTCTGCCCTTATCTTATTGCTTAGCATTGGCATGTGCCCTTGTTACCACTTTTATAGGAATTGCCATCTCTGCTTCATCGTTAGAGTTAGGGGGAATAGTCATTACCATGTTAAAAGTTGCAGGCTTGCTCCTAACTAGGTTGTGAGAATACTCCTTATATAGGTGAGATTCTCCTTACTCATTACAAAAGGACTTCTTGGTAGGTATGGGTGTTAATTGGGCAACTTGTGCATGTGGACATTCTCTAACAAATGATCCCCATTACATCTAAAGCATGTAACTCTCTATGGAGTTGGTCTAAATTTCGGTCTAGCCATGTTCTAGGAAAATTTATATAATAAACTTGTCTATATTGAGGCCCATTATACCCATAACTTTGAATATAGGTCTATATTTTGGAACTTACGTATGCGTAGTGGTTGGAACCATGCTAATGTAGTCCCTTTCAAGGTGAGTCTAAAGGCTTCATATTGTATAGAAAAAAATCCTAAACTTGTTCAGCCCTCAAGACTTGCCTGAATTCTGACTTGTTTGCACGAGGATCACATTGTCCTTTGTAATACTCTCACATACATTTGGCTAGTTGGAAAATTCTAAGCCTTCTACCAAAGTTTGGTCTCACAATTCATACTTGTGGCATTTGTGGTCCAAGTCTTGGATCACCTTGTTCCAAGCCTTGATTAATGGGTGGGGCTTGTGGCACAATAGGCACTTGTCAACCTAGTGGATTTATTGGATATGGTATTTGAGGTGGCCATTGTGGAAATGTAGGAGTAATAGTATGTTGTGAGGGTGGCATACCTGGCATTGACATTGTCAATGAAATTGTCCCAAATGATGAAGGTTTCTATGGGTTAGACATATTCAAGCGTACATATGTGACATGTGTGGTGATAGGTGTGGAGACTTGTGTTGTTTGAATCATTGAGATAGGATTTGTTTGAGCTATTGTAGATGTATTTCCAAATACCACATGGATTTTGAACTAAATAGTGGTTATAAGGTTGGTTGGAACGATTGAGACTTGTAGATTTTGTTTTCTAGGATCACGAGTCAAAGTGACTACTGACTTGGGAATACCATTCACAAAGATAGGTAGGCCATGATGTGTAAAGTGTTGTTGGCCATTTACCTCTAGTGGATAATATTTTCTATTCCTTTCATCTTCATAGATTGGAAGTACGGTTGGATCTAAATACTTGAACTCATAAATGTACAAATGATGAGGACATCTGCCCGTTGGTGATGGTAGAGTCCAAAAGGATTCTTTGGTTTTCAAAGCAAAGTAGATGTCAGCGCTCAACCCATCATGAATGACCTTGCTTTCATGGATGGTCCTTGTTAATGAAGGAAAGGCATTGGGAACAACTTTAATTTGATCTTTTGGTCCCATCTTGTTTACTATTAACTCTCCTTCATGTCGTACGATAATGATATTAGGGAGATTCAAGTCCCTGAGCTCATCTAATTTGACTATTAAATGTCCATAGTCCTCTTGATAGACTAAAACTCCTAATGTATTAGTGTGCATGATGGTGAACTAAATTTGGAAATCACCCTTAGGCATAAACATCTAATCTACCTAAATATTGGGATCAGGATTTTGCATATCCATGGAGCTTGATGAGGCCATTATTTTAAGTTCACTTTCATAATCACTTGATGTCTCCTAAGTGCTCCTAATTGAGACTATATCACACTTTGCGATGAGGTGGTACTATGTGTCGATCATTTAGTTCTAATTAATTTACTTGATTTGAAAATCATGTACACACACACACTCACTCAAACAATCAATCACACTATGCAGTGCAATGATTCTTTCCTTTCTCTCAATATGACTCAAAAATTAGAATCATACTTGAGTGTGTTGCAATAAATAAGTGAAATTCTTACTTGGCTCTTTGAAAAATCTCATTTTACCTCAACACTCAAGAATCTTCACAACTACAAGAAAAATATACCACAAGCTTATATGCACCTTTGAAAGAATCAAAATATTATGCCTAGGTATGATAGGGTTGGTACTAAATATACTCGATATTTTACAATGATTTTTGTGGTGTGGAGAATTAAAAACTCCTCCCTCCTTAGACGTGCTCTATTCCTTTTGAACTCCTTGTTCTAGTATCAATATGATTCAAGTGCCTTTTGTGGTCTTTTTCCCCCATCCCCCTTGTATTGGTAAAAATTCTCTAGATTGTTTCTTTGATTCTTACTCTCTCTTGAAGTTCAACTTCAAAACATCATATCCTTGAAAATGTGGGATTTCAAAGAGCTATAGAGGTCAAAAAATGGACTTTTGACTAAAACATCATGGAAGTTCAAGCTCTTGGGGTTCAAAATAGGATAAGAAGACCTATTAGGGATCCCTATTTGTTGCAAAATTTCCCTTTAAGATGTGTGTTATAGCCACTTAATTCTTGAAAAAAATGAACAAAGATAGACTATTGAGTTTCATGACACTTGGATCCATGATACATGACACCACCCAAGTGTCAACAATACTACAACCACGACAACTAGACTTTGCGACACCAACCTCATAATACCATGGTGTTGTGACACCAAACTAGTGTTGATGATACCAAGCAAGTATGTCATACCTCATGTGCATGCCCGTTAGTCAAAATTTAATCTTTATGGTATGTATCTATTCCTCTCTTTCTTCTCTATCTCCCTATATGCCTATACTCAAAGTGATCACTCTATAGTGCAAAAATGACACCATGGCACTCAAGATTTACTCACAACTCTTCACTAAGTATTGTTTTGAAAAAATTGAGTTAAAGTTGTGTTAAGCTCACCTCCAACCCCATGTACTCCATGTACTCCATGTACATAATATAATTGATGGATGGAAACACCCTTTAGATTGGGTGGCATATATTGCCACTTGGCATCAAAGAGGATGGGTTGCCTCATATGGTAGAAGGAAGAGAATGAAAGAAGATCTCTAATTGTCATGTGGGAAATGAAGGGAGGAAGCTCTCTTCCCTTTGGCTTGGGTATCTAGACTGTCAACAAGTGCCTTAGGAGCTTCCGATAAGGGATGTTCTATCACACCCATGTGAAGGGTATGAGTCATTTATTTTGGCAATACATGTGCTAACAAGCCAATCCTAGATCCCTTTGCACCACAAAGTGGTACTCAACATGAATACCAAAGTACCTTTTGCCTTCATCAATTGTCTTGCAATGCGTTAAATTCCTGCCATGTTTAGCTCCTTACAATGCTTTGGTAGAACTTGGTTCAACTCTAAAATCAACCTTTTTCACTCAGCTATTTGTTACTTTAAAAATGATTGGCCATAGCAAGCCAATGTTTGAATTCATGATGTTTCTTCTATTGTTTTGATCAGCATCCCATCTATTGCATTGTACACATAATTTCTTTTCACACAAGTATCATGTGAAGAAAGGAAGAATGTGCCTAAAATACTCATAATGTGTTGTTGATAGTGATTTCATCATACTTGAATTGCTAATAGTGATTTCATCATACTTGAATTGCTACGTGATTTCATCATACTTGAATTGCTAATAGTGATTTCATCATACTCGAATGGATAAGAAGCCTAATTATTTGAACAATAATCTATGGAGTGCAACATAAAATCCTGTGATAAATAAAAAAATGGACGACATAGTCATTTGCATTATCATGCATCAATGGTATGGTTGGCTCAACAAAAATTTAAGGAATCAACACATTCATAGAGAACTTCAGAGAGAGAAACAACTAACAATGTATCTATTGCATGCACTAGACATGCTTTGTCCCACAAACTTTGATAGAGAAACTTATAGCATCATAATCGATGCACAACTGATGTCAAAATTGTTGACGACATGATTACTCCTACATCATTTCCATTTGTATCCGCATGAGTTCATCTCCATTTTGTATCTATGAGGCACTCCATTCCCATTTCATTTCCATTTTATATTGTATCTCTTTTGTATTTGGGTACCTTGCCATTTGCTTCTATTCGTGTATTCATTCTCCTTCAAGGGGAATTATCCCACATTTGATGTACTTTGGAGAGCCCCTTCCAAATGTATATAAGCAGGGCCTCTCCCCTTATTTGTACTTCGTTAGAATCTTGAGGAGCTTCTCCATGCTCTTGGGAAGCTCACTCTGATCCATGTGATTTTTTCCCTTTTCATGGTCTACTCACTTTAGACTCTCACACTCTTTCTTTTGTGAGTACACTCTTCTTTTCATTTTGCTTCCGCTCATGTACTCTCTATAAAAATTATCTTACTCTCCTTCTTCCACATGTAGAGCTGACATGCATGATAATTGTTGTCGTTTCCTTTGATTATCACCACTTCTCTCACATCTACCTCTGAAGACCTTCATATTTCCACCTATGTTGTTGTAGGTGTTGCCCCAAATTACCAAAATATGCCCCTCCCAAAGTCTTATGGCTTCCTCCTTTAATAAAGCCCCCTTCAACAACATAATGCTCCTTTCTTCCTTCATCTACATGTGTTTTTCTTATGCATTGGTTTGATTAACACAACAAAGGATCATATCATTGCAGTGCTTGCCTATTTTCCTTGATATCACATCCTGGTAGACAACAAGTGTGGAGATTTCCAAAACCCATAGGTCATCAATTATGCTCTAATACCAATATCATAAAGCTTTCCATGAAATCCCACCTCCCCACTATCAACACACAAAGATTGCTTAGAGTCTCTCCTCCCAACCATCCTTGAGCCAGATTGCCTCCTGTACATGACAATCAAATATCCTCTTTCATTCTCCTCCTTCCACCATATGAGGTGACCCATCCTCTTTGATGCCAAGTGGCACTATATCCCACCCAATCTAAAGGGTGGTTCACCCCCATCAATTATATTATATGACACAAGCATAATGAGTGACATGATACTTCCCCAACAACGATGCTAAGGTGTTTGATGTAGACCCACTAGCACAACACACATTCCAAAAGGCATCAAACAATGGGTCTTCATTCACAAAATGTCAATCCAAGAGACGATTTGGAGGTCTGAAGAGATTCACATGCTAGGATTCATGCAAACACACACAAGGATTCTTGCACACATATGCACACATATGCACACAAGCCTCACTCATGGACAAGACATAAGAGCTCCCAAGAAAATCATACTTGCTTTGACGAGAGAAAGAAAAATAGTAAGAGGAATTTACAAATAAGGGATAGTTCACTTTTATAGGTGAGTTCTAAAAAGTGACTCTCTTCACACTCTAGTATTCACTCTGTAAGACAATAGTTACGCAATATAACACAGGAGCAATAGCAGAGAAGATAACAGATATAGGAGAATCTCAACAATTTTCTACTAGCAGCAAGTACAAAGATGATGGCGTTGTCCACCCGTGCGCTCTCAAGGTAGAGCTTAAATGGTGATCTAGACAACTCTAGATAGGGAGATACAAGGTAGAGGTATGCTGGCTCAACTCAATGTCTTAGGTAGTGCAGAAGTCATGTATATATAGGATCATGGGTGGCCTGCCATGGACGGCTATACATGGGCGGTAGAGCGTGGGCGGCCACCGCCCGCGTAATTGCCATACACGGCTTAGACTGGTTGAACCGACCTAACAAATATAAATGATTTCTGACTCCGACAGGGAATATTCCATGGAATATTCCCTTTACCGTCGTGCCGGGGGCGCTGCCCCCGGACCCCCACCAGGGGGCCCGCTGGCCCCCTTGGACCCCCCAGCCGGGGCTGCTCACCGCTGCCCCGGACCCCACAATTGGGGACCCTGGTAACTCCCTTTCCTCATAATATCTTACATGGTCCAATATGACCTTCATCCAACATTCAAGTTGGGATTCCCATCAATTGGGTAATGCACGCTTGGCTTCTCCTCATAAAGGGGGCCTTACAAAATGTGCATACAATCATGAGGGGTAGACATTGATCATACTCTAACACACTCTACTTAAAAAGAGGTCCTAAATCCTCATTTGAGGTCTGATTTGAGTACAAAAAATATTTATAAAAGCTTAGAGGATTAGGGTGATCATTTGATTACTTCTTATTATTCACAAACACATTATGTTGTTTGATTGAAAATTCCATGCATGTGTTTTCTTTATCAGATGGCACATGCTTATTATTTTTCAATGATATGATAAGTGATTGGACATCCATGTCAATTGTTGTTACTTGCTTTTCTATTGTGGGAACCTGCTATCATTTTGTCACATCATGGAGGTTGTGTGAGAACACCTCTTGGGTGAGGTGGCAGAGATGCCACATGGCACCAATAGGAACTTGTGTCATATGGTAGAGGATTTAAGAGATTATTATCTCACACATTAGAAAAGATCTTACACTAGAACATGAGGAGAGACAACCTCGGTGGCTGGGAGGAAATTAAAAATGCATATCTCTGTGTGTATCATGGGTGATGGTTACGCGAGCTAAATAAAGTGGAGCAAAATGTTATACTAGTATCAAAGCTAGCGATCCCACATGAGCTGCACAACTACCATGAAATGTTTCATTGATGCAAGGCACAATATTCGAACTCGACACCTCATGTAGGGGTGGAAGATAGGCTACCACGTTTCCCATGCTCATTATTGAGCTGAATCTACAGAAATATTATATAGCCAATTTTTTGCGCATCCCGGCAGCCTAAAAGCTTATAAGGATGGAAGATGATGGTCGTCTTATCGTGGTCAAGTGTCAACGGATTTCATCAGGAACAATTAAGTTTCTTAAGAACTTATGAAGTAGAAGGGAAATTTGGAAGCCCCAAAAGGACCTGCTTCAAGTATCTTTTTCTTCACTACTTTAGGTATGAAGTGTTAAGTTTCGAAAAAAGTTTTATTTTTTGGAGAAGAAAAATAAGGGCTTTTAGAGGGACTTTCTTGAAAAATTCATCGTTTTGGGAAGAATGGGATTCATACTCCCATGCCCAATCATAAATGCTCAAAACCCCCTTCTATTACTTTTGAAATTTCTAGAAGCTAATTTTTACAACAATCCACTTTTGGGAAAAAGAAAGGACGGCTTTTGGGAAATTTTTTTTGAGGGAAAGTCATGTGTATGGAGAGTTTGAGCTATATACTCTCCGCTTGAATCAATAGTCCCCTCAAAATACAAGAAGGCACAAGTTTAGGACATTTGCAGAATAGTCCTCTTGCATGATTTTTACATGAATTTCAAGAGCTAATTTGATAAGTAGCCATTTTTGGAAAGGGATATGAAGCAGGAATTTTGATAGATTTATAAGAAAAATCATGCATACATATGATATAGTGCATGGACTTCTATACACAATCAAAAAATTCAAAGATTGGCTCAGTATGATGGGAGTTTGAAGCTCCACAAGACCCCCTTCCATCACTGTTCGAGAAAAATTTCAGCACCTAAATTGAAGTATTTCGATGCCAATGCACCACAGTGTGCTCTCCTTCTCGAGAGCTCCATGACGATATGCTCAGAGTAGAAAACCGATCTCTTGAGGCCACGCACAGTACTCGGCACAAGATGCTGCAAAATAAACACAGTACACAGAGGAGCCCGAAGACAAACTTCTTAGGTCTCACAAATGCAGTCAAACTTACAGTCTATGACTGTCAAGGCCACTATATGTTTTATTAAAGAACATATACAAGGAAGTGTTCGGTGGCCATTTGGCCTTTCACATGGACATTAACGGTAACAATCTCCCACTAAAGGCCAACATGGCCAAAGTAACTATGGGAGAAAAATAAAGAATGATAAAGAATACCTGAGTGTAAGTATACAAACTATACCTCCCACCCGATGGGCATGTTACATAGTATACAAGTGACTATGTAAGATCAAGAATCAAGTAACCCCCATCAAGTGACAACAGTGTCGAAAGCTATCCTGTGGTAGAGCTTTAGTCAAAGCATCTACAACATTATCTCGAGTGTGAACCTTCTCAAGAATAATGCGCTCAATGGCTAAGAAATCTCTAATGAAGTGATACCTCACCTCAATGTGCTTGGTCTTTGCATGATAGACCAGATTCTTAGCCAAATTAATGGCACTCTGACTATCACTGAGCAAACGAGGTACATGCTAAGGTAGACATATATCTGCTCACAACTCCCATTGCAAATGCAATGTCTGGTCTCGTAGCTACCATAGCATACATGAGACTACCAACAGTAGACTGATAGGGAATTTTGGTCATGAATTCATTTTCCTCATCTGATTTGGGGCAATCATCCTTGCTCAATTTCACAAATGTGGGTAAAGGTGTACTCAATGCCTTTCCACCCTGCATATTGAACCAGTGAAGTACTTTGGATATGTACTCACTTTGAGACAAGTATATGCATCTTTTACTCCTATCACGAGTAATGCGCATGCCAAGAATATGTTTGGCATCCCCCAAATCCTTCATATCAAATGTTTGACTCAATTTCTTTTTGAGAACTGACAAATCATAAGAGGACTTCCCAGCAATCAACATATCATCGACATAAAGTATCAAGCATATCAAGCTGCCATCTAAGCATCTCTTTGTGTAGAGACAATGATCCTCATTGCTTCAAGAATAGCCTTGAGATTTCATGAAAGCATCAAACTTTTGGTACCATTGTCCAGGGGATTGTTTAAGTCCATTCAAGCTCTTCTTAAGCTTACAAACTAGACGTTCCTTGCCAGGAACTACATAACCCTCTGGTTGTTCCATATAGATCTCATCTGTAAGATCTCCATGCAAGAAAGTAGTTTTCACATCCATTTGGACTAGCCCTAAGTCCTCCATTGCAACGAATCCAAGCAACATGCGCAGGGTAGTCATCTTGACCACTGGAGAGAAGATTTCATCGAAATCAACACCATGTTGTTACTTAAACCCTTTGCAATGATTCATGCTTTATACTTTGGAAAGCACTATCTGATGTGAATTTTAGCTTATATACCCATTTACATGGTAAAGCTTTCCTTCCCTTTGGCAAAGTTACTAAATCCCAAGTATCATTATTGTGGATAGAATCCAACTCACTCTTCATGGCATGCTCCCACTTGACATGATTCTCTGTCTACATAGTCTCTTTGTAGCAAGAAGGCTCACCAACATCTGTTAGCATAACAAAATCTAAACCTGGAACATATCTATCAGGTGGATGTGAGACACGTGCAGAACGTCTCAATGTTTGCTAAACAGGAACATGTGCAGACTGATCTGAATGGACATTCTCTTGAACATCCCTATGTGTAGCATTTTTATGCATGCTAACCGGAGGACTAGTATCCTCAAACACGACTCTTCTCACTTCAACCTCCTTAATGGGATGTTTATGCATCTTAGTCTCATTGAAAATAACATCACTAATTCTGATCATTGTCCGTGTTTCAGGATCCCATAAGCGATATCCAAATTGTCCTTCTCAAACATATCCAAGGAAAATGCATTTCTTTGACTTATGATCCAACTTTTGTCTAAGATTCTTGGGTATGTGAACATATGCTTCACACCCAAAAACTCAAAGATGATCATAATATGGTGGCTTCCCTGTCCACAACTCTTGTACCACTTTCAGGCCTTTGGCAGTACTAAGTGAAAGGTTAATGACATGAACTGAAGTCAATACTGCTTCTGCCCAAAAGCCTTGTGAGAGGTTTGCATGATGCAACATAGAGACTACTCTATCTTGAATAGTTCTATTCATCCTCTCAGCTACACCATTCTGTACTGGGGTATAAGGAGTTGTAAACTCTCTACAAATCCCTCTAGACTGACAAAAAAGGTTGAATTCATGTGAGGTATACTCACCCCCATTATTTGAATGTAAAGCCTTAAGCTTAGTTCCTTTTTCAGTCTCAACTGAAGCAAGCCATTTTCTGAAAGTGGGGAATACCTCATCCTTCGATTTGATAGGATATACCCAAACTTTTCTAGTAGCATCATCTATGAAAGTGACAAAGTAGAGAGAACCACCTAAGGACCTAGTGGGCATAGGACCACACACATCTTTATGAACGAGATCTACAGGCTGAATTGAAGAGTCAATGTGCATTCTATGCACATTTCTGGTTTGCTTTCCATATTGACAATGCTCACAAAATGAAAAATCGGAGAAAGATAACACAAGTAAGTAGCCAAACCGAGAAAGATTTTCCATTCCACTACGAGATATATGGCCCAAACAACCATGCCAAATAGAAGCCCTAGGCTATTCAGTAATAGCTAACAAGTGTTCTTTCTATGATACAAATAAAGGATAAAGTGAGCCAACTTTGCTTCCTTTTGCAATAACCATATTGCCCTTTGATATGCGAAAGGATTGAGCGTAGAAGACCACCTTGTAACCAAGATCATCAAGTTGACCAACTGACATCAAACTGCGTGATAACTGAGGTACATCGCGTACATTATGCATAGTAAATTTTGAACCATCAATGAACTGGACAACCACATCTCCAATCCCCACAACATCACACTGGTAAGAGTCACCAAGTGTTGGAACCTTGAAGTTATGAAGGACCCATGAAGCTATGAAAGATATGGAGTACTTGGAGGCCTACCTCGGAGCTAAGGATACTCGAGGCTCAAGGCCTTGTGATGGTCTCTCAAATTTCCCACTTTTTCCTTTTGTATACAAGTTCTTCATAGGAACTCTCTCTTATTTCCTTTTTTGAGAAAACCCATAAAAACTCAACCTTACCCTTCTTTTTTTGGAAAAGGTTTCTTTTTGAACTCTTGCTTTATTTTAGAAATAGGAGCCTTTTGGAAACGCACGAAGAGGACTCTCTCTCTTGAAAGATTCTCTTCTTGATTTTCCCACCTACCTTTTATTTTTAGATCTCTCAAATTAATGAAGCCTTTGGCCACTTGTATTCAACGGATTCATCCTCCCCTCTTATAAAAGGAGGAGCTCATTTTGTAAAAGGAGGTCCCCTTGGCCATGGCCTTGGCCTCCATGCTAATGGAATGAAGGTTCATTTGGCTTCCACATTTCTCCTTGTGTGCTAGGCGTTGGTCCATGTGTGTGGGTTTGGCACTTGGGGTTGGCTTGTGTGTGAGCATTGCCCTCCCTTGCTCCTTTTGACGTTGGCCATGGTGCCATTGTTCATGGACGTGGGTGTGTGTGCGTTGCTTGCACTTCTTGCAACTCCTCTTGGAAGAGCCCCTCACTTCCATGTGAGGCGGTTTGGGTTGGTTACTCCCCATACTTCAACAAAATTTGGCGCCGTTGCCGAGGATGTCGACCTTTAGCCGTTGGGTTTTTTCAAGCTTGCCGTGCCTACACTTTGTGGATGCACCTCACACTTGGATTGAGTTGTGGATACTTGTGGCCTTCGGTTGGTCAAGGGCACCCCTTATTTCTCATTTTGAGTAGTTTAGATCTTCATTTCTGTTTGATGCACAAAAACACCCCTTACCTTCTTCTCTCTCTCTCGCTTCTACATATATACAAATTCCCACTTACTCATGGGAGCACGACTTTCCACACCTGTCACCTCCTAAATGAGTGAAGTAGAGGGGCGTGTACCTCCTTCTTTTTCCCTCCCTCTCTTCAATCCTACGAAAATCACATATTGGAAATTAGAGAGCATTTTTCTTTTCCCCACGCCATAGGATACTTTTTTAAGGGCATAGTGCATTAAATCAACTTGGGTTCTAGCGTGTACGCATGGGGGAGAGTAATTTCTCCCTCATTCTCTCTCTTCTTAATACCAGAACATGCACCGTATGCGTTCCACTCCCACTTTCCCTTTTTTGAGGTCGGTACTCACTTCTTCTCCTCCCTTCGCCTGCGCCACTCATGGCCATGGCGGGATGAGCTCCTCTCTCTCCTACTGCATGTGCGCAGAGGCTTCCAAGGCTGGGTGGTGAAGGATCATGGCGAACTTCTGTCTATGGGGAGGGGCACAGAAGGCCGGGCTAGCATTTCCTCCTAGGCATTCTCTGTGCCTCAGCAAATTCGGAGACTCGAGCTTCTTCATTCTGGGAGTTTGACTTCCGGTTTTTCGTCCTTTGCCTAGCTGGGCTCTCCCTTTCTCCACCTGTTGTCGGGATCGAGCTCCACCCAGATCTTCCGTTCGCAGGGGTGAGCTTTAGGCTCTCCCTCGTCGTCTGTGTTGGTGGGCTGAGCTCTTACGAGCTCCTCCTCTTGCATCCTAAGCTTGGGAATAAGATCTGTTGGAGGTTGAGAGCGTTCAGGTTGGAGCATTTCCGTGTTGCCCCTCTCCTTTTCTCTCTCCTCCTCTGAAAGAGTCGGCAGATCCGTGCTTTGGAAGGCGGGGGGAACCTCCTCCTTTCCCTCCCTTCCTCTCTCACTATGGGAGACACTCAGTCTCCCTCCGTCCAACTGCGTGTCTCACTTCTGTTGCAGCGCACCACCCTTGGTGCTTTCCCATCACTACAATCTTGAAGGGTTGAAGTGCCTCTGTTGCTCTGCCATCGCCGTGTTCCATGCTGGGGTTGGACTTGCCAAGGATTTCGCTCTGTCTCAGAGGTTGCTACACTTTGGGGTTGGATCTCGGTGCAAGCTCACCCTTCATAGCCATCTGCTCATGCACGGAAGGGCTGTAGCTTCTCTTTTCTCCCGTGCAGACTCATTCTGCTGCCCTCCGGGTCGAGCAACCTCTTGCTCCCCCTTGCAACTGCCAGGTTGTTGCTTCGCTACACATCTATGGACCCGAGCCAAGCCACCCCTCTTGCATGATGTTACTACTAAGGTCAAGATTCATCGGCTCCTATTTCTTATGGTCTGTGGTACTACCTCCATGTGGTTTCTATGTTCACTCTGCAGGCATGGGCTCTTGTGCACATAATTTTTTGTGTGGACCTTGGGTGCAGCTCTATCTACTTTCCCTGTTGCTCATTCTTGAATCTCATGTAGTCATTCGCTTAATGCCAAGATTGTATGCATGTAAGGGATGTCTCCGAATACAACATATATGGCTGTCCAACACTAACATCTTTGATAACTTCATTCGCATGGGGATTGAGCCCTCAATTTCCCTGGCTCTGTATATCAAGTGCGGAAGTTGAACTAAAAAACCTCCAAATCTATCGATGCAGAATCGTTAATTTGACTACTTGAGTGTGTGCGACACGTTCTTGCCACTGTGGATTGTTTTTATTTGCGCTAAAAGGCTGAAGTTTGTAGGTATGAACCTAAAACAGTCCTAGATTGAGAGATTTGAATGTTGTTTGGTACTCAGATTAAGCATGGTCATTAGGATTGGTTTGAATCAACATATCAAAATTGCATATCAAAGTTGCATGTGACACCAATCTCCTGCTGTTTAACATGAAAAATCTGTGAATTCAAAACTGGATATCTGATGTACATCATAGGCGATATGCAGTTGAGTTGATTA
Source organism: Ceratopteris richardii (assembly GCA_020310875.1). NCBI lineage: Eukaryota > Viridiplantae > Streptophyta > Polypodiopsida > Polypodiales > Pteridaceae > Ceratopteris > Ceratopteris richardii. The sequence goes on from CM035406.1 coordinate 246,238,047, forward strand.
ATGGCACAGTCAAGCTTTATTTTGTCCTCTTGCTATTGTAATTACTTTGTTGAAGGACAACGATATGTATTTCGAAAACGTCTATTTTGTGGCCAACCAATCTATTGTTGAAATCTATGCAGAAATTGTGATGAGATTTTTTTGACGACATGTCTTACCTTGGTGTGCTAATGAGAGCGCTCTGGTTGTAAAAGACGGCCATGACTTGCAATGTCTTTTGAGAAACAATAATGTGCCTCTCTTGTATTTGACAATGCTTACATTCACATGTCTTAGAACTTGCTGATGCACATATGTGATCCCATGAGTTCTTCTCATTATTTTCTGTCTCAAAGTATACAATTGCATGTATGAAAGGTTTGATGGTTTGTTTGCTCCGGTGCTTGTAGAGGGTCGAGCAATTCGTTGCTCCCCTATTTCTTATTTGGATGGCCATGATGGTAAGGGTTCAGTAGGTGCACAACTTCCCTTCCATTCCATGCTACTTGTTCCCTTCATGGTTCATTTTGTTGCTCAAGAGATAGGTCTTGCGTCTCCTCTATTGCTGATAATTTTGAAGTCCTTGATGTTGCACGGAAATATGACTCAGGGCAAATAAGGAGCCACGTGTCCTATAACTGTACGACAAAGAAGATCTTGTTTTTCCAAGGTGCCAAAAGGATACAAATGTAGGATTATATCACATGGATTCATGTAGTTTTGCCTGTAGATATGTCCTTGGGATGTTTGGAAATTTCTCTCAATGATTTTGGGACCTATGAATCAGTCATAAAAAGGATGTATTGAAATCTTTGTCTTATGCCTGTTTTTAGTACACCGCACAATGGTGGACTAATCAAGGATTGCAACACTTTGCATAATGAAATGGGAATGTGTGACTATCCCCTCGGGAACAACTTTATTTGATCGTGATAAGCCTTCTTTTTTATGCTGGATAAAATGCCATTGTATGTGATTTAATCTCAGGTTGCAACTCAAAAGTACTTCGGCTTGCCCCTTGTCTTTTGTGTATTGTCAGTCAGTCTCCATCGGCCAGGCTGATGAGGTTCTCAGTAAATTGGGTGTATGTGCTCTAGCGAGAATAAGGCATGTAGCTGGAAGGACACAGTGGACTTGGTAAAACTCCTAGGATTTTCAAGGAGTGGCTTTATTCTAAACTTATTGCATATGTTTGTATGGTTCTTTTGAGATGTTGCCTACAAGGTTGCAACTATTGATGCTCTCACTGGTTGTAATGAACCTGGTTTCCTATCTATTGATGTTGAACATGGGTGCCTGGATATGAATTAGTTATTGGGTTCATGATGCTAGTTTTTTATGACATCAGCTGATGGGCATGCTCCTTCATCATTCTCAATGGATATGTATGCCATTGGTGCTCATTGAAATTGCAAGTAGGCATACCATTGGGTGGGTTATGGAGATTCTTGTGACTACCCTACCTGGAGATTGTGACATCTTTTGAGTCATCATGGGGGTGTAGTAGCATGTGTAAGGGGCCACACGTGTGCACTGGTCCTTTGATGATATGTGAATCCACTAGCCTGTTTTGATCACTCCCATCAGAATAATAGATGCAGAATTCGGCATGCTTGTCTAAGCCATGATGATCAATTTATGCTGCAGGTTGAGCTATTGTATGATGAACGAGACATGGTTGATGCCTCTTTGCAGCTATGTTTGATGCAGGAAGTGCTCTCCTTAATGCTATGTATGATACGACCAAATTGATTTGAAGGCTATGAAGCTTGGATTAAATAAATCCACAATCCTTGCAAACACCTTGAGCCTGTGATCAACATTATAAGTTTTTTTGGGAACCAGTTGCATGGAAAAAATAATTAATTGCAGGTTTCAGATGCTACTACTTCTGGTGCCTTGTTGAGGTGTTTGCCTTACTGATTCTTTATGATTTATTAAGCTCATTGATTCCAGGAGATTTGATTGTGAGGCTACCACTCTTTGGAAGGTAGTATCCACACCCATTACGGCCCCATAGTACCTTGTTCCTTCCTTTCATTTCAGGATTTTGCAGTCAAGCTAACCATTGTATGCTATTGAAAAGCATGATTGCATCTAACGATGCAATGATTGGCCTTCATGGGTTGACCGCTCATAAGATTATGTCCCAAATCATACATTTTCCGGCAAGTCATTTGCTTTGCATGAATACTTTTCAGATTTTTCAGGTCTTCTAAAGTAATTATCCAGAGATGAATGGCACACAGCCCCCTCAGACGGCGCTTGCTCTCATGCTTGGCTAGATGCAAGCTTTGGATTTTTCACCGGGGTCTTCTAAAGAATGACTCTGCTCTAAGGATGCCTTGCTCTCGGGAAGTAGATTATACGGTTGATGGGCGCATCATAGTCTACTTGGGGGACACAATGTGGTTTACTACACCGAGCATTTAATCTTTTGGCAGATGAGCGCTCAGACAATAGTTATGCTGAATACTCGAAGAAGTTGGCTACAAGCATGGGGGTTGACTGTCAAATCTGGGTTATCAATCTATGTTTTGGACTCTAGTGATCAAGAGTATGATGCGGGCACAACTATGTAAACGCTAAGATTGGCTTGTGTGGGGTAGTGTGATTGTCCACAATACCTACAATCATGTTGATGGTTGTTGTCACTTCCTTATGATGGGGCAGCAAGAATTAATTGCAGGATTTAAAAGAATGCTATAGCTTATGGAAGTTGGTTACTTTCTTGCTTCCCATGATTGCAATTTTATGTATGCACATGAGTCTTTTTGGAAAAGCAGGTTTTGATTTTCAGGAACTACTCCATGGGATGGCTGCATATTCAGAAACAAAAGGCTACTCTTTTGGATTGCTGGGCTGACTGCCCCCCAAGGGGATTGTGTCGCTCAGTATTGCTGGATTGAAGATTTGAAGGCAGACGGCTTGCTAATTCAAAAGATTTGCTGCCTTGTAAAATTGAGACTGGAACTGTTGCAGAATTTAAGACTCAACATGATCCCGTTCAGCTATGCATGTTCCTTTCATCTTAGCTTTGTCGAGGACGACAAAGACTAGGTGGGGGAGGGTGTTGGAACCTTGAAGTTATGAAGGACCCATGAAGCTATGAAAGATATGGAGTACTTGGAGGCCTACCTCGGAGCTAAGGATACTCGAGGCTCAAGGCCTTGTGATGGTCTCTCAAATTTCCCACTTTTTCCTTTTGTATACAAGTTCTTCATAGGAACTCTCTCTTATTTCCTTTTTTGAGAAAACCCATAAAAACTCAACCTTACCCTTCTTTTTTTGGAAAAGGTTTCTTTTTGAACTCTTGCTTTATTTTAGAAATAGGAGCCTTTTGGAAACGCACGAAGAGGACTCTCTCTCTTGAAAGATTCTCTTCTTGATTTTCCCACCTACCTTTTATTTTTAGATCTCTCAAATTAATGAAGCCTTTGGCCACTTGTATTCAACGGATTCATCCTCCCCTCTTATAAAAGGAGGAGCTCATTTTGTAAAAGGAGGTCCCCTTGGCCATGGCCTTGGCCTCCATGCTAATGGAATGAAGGTTCATTTGGCTTCCACATTTCTCCTTGTGTGCTAGGTGTTGGTCCATGTGTGTGGGTTTGGCACTTGGGGTTGGCTTGTGTGTGAGCATTGCCCTCCCTTGCTCCTTTTGACGTTGGCCATGGTGCCATTGTTCATGGACGTGGGTGTGTGTGCGTTGCTTGCACTTCTTGCAACTCCTCTTGGAAGAGCCCCTCACTTCCATGTGAGGCGGTTTGGGTTGGTTACTCCCCATACTTCAACACCAAGTCTCATGGTACCAAGAGACTTTGCTGCATAATTAGAGAACCATTCTCTGTGTGGTGTCACATGGAAAGAAGCACCAGAATCTAGCACCCAGGTGTGGGAAAGAGAATCAGCCATAAGCGCCTCAGATGGCACAATACTATCAAGCATCAACACGTCAGCATCATCATCAGAAATAACATTAATTTCTTCAATCTTCATAGTCAAAGTAGATGGTGCAGGTAACTATTTAATATGCCCATCAACATTTTGTCCTTTACCTTTAGCATTCTTTAATGCATAACAATCTTTCTTCACATGTCCTTACTTATGACAATAATGCATTTGATATCCCTCTTCCTTGATTTACTTCTACTCTTATTCCATTGACCATTCTTTTCCTTGTTCTTGCTCCTACCATGTTGTTGATTCTTTCCTTAGTAAGAATCACAACCATTATATGCATCTTTACTCTGAGTGCCAACCATAGATTTTCTACGAATATCCTCACTCAAGAGTGCTCCACATATGTCATCATAGATAAGTTTACCACCAGGTGCACTATTGCTAATAGCTGTGCAAAATGTATCCCATGATGATGGTAGGGTGCATAACAACAATACTGCTTTCATTTCGTTATCCATATCCATTTTTTGAGCTTGTAACTAGGAGAATATAGCATCAAACTCATTTAGATGAGCAACAACACTATTTGTGTCCTTCATGCAAAGGTCATATACATTTCTCATCAGATACACTTTATTTGATGTCGTCTCTTTTTCATATGTATTGCATAACTTCTTCCAAAGCTCCTCTGCACTTTCACAATCTAATACTGTAAAGTAAACATTATCTGCCAGGTGCAAGCGAATGGTAGACCTGGCCATTTCATATAACTCATCCCAATCATCTTCATCCATGTCAACAGGCTTCTTTGAAATCCCATTTATTGGCTTCCATTGCCTCCTTTGAATCAGCACGTCTTTAATCTAATTCTTCCATAGAGGAAAGTTTGTGCCATCAAATTTTTGGATCTCAAAATGGTCTTTGCCCTACAAGTTATAGGTCCTCCTCGGAACACTAGCACTAGAACCTGATCCACCATATGTGCCTGAGACCTCTGATGCCATGATGGTAGAGAACTGAATAGAATGATAATGGAGCTGGAAGAGTTTGAACACAAACGAATAAGTGTATCAAGGAGTAAATCGACCACTGTATAGTTGACAAAACTAGAAATCCGGAAAAATTTTACCAGAGTGGCAACTCTTGTAAAGAATTAGATTCAAAATCTAATCTCTCATCTTCTTGTTGCTCTGCTTGTTCTCCATAAATGGATGGAATGTCTTGGGGAAATTGATCGTGAAGATCATCAATTTCAGGAATAGGAGGGGGATTACCCTTCTCCTTGGCCCATTTCTCTTCTTGTATTTCCTGCAAGAACTCTTGAGAGTACTCTTGAATTGAAAGAGGTGCTCCAACATCCGTGGAATTAGGAACATAAGCTTTCATTGGTGGAGAGCTTTCTCTCTCAACAACTGGTTGAGCTTGTGGAGGTAAAGAAACTTGTGGTTTGTTTACCAATTGCTCTAATCTTTCTAGTGAGCCTTGAAAATGCAAATCTGGTTTGACAGAGTTTGTCTAATTGAAGTTTTGACTAGTCTTGAGCATAGCTTGAGCTAGTTCTACCATTTTCATGCACATTTTCATCCGTTCAATCTCTAAATTGGCTCTAGGGTAACTCTTGTCTAGGTTTGCAGCTATTGGCCCTTCTTGAAGTCAAGCCTGGTAGGCCTTGAACATCATGTCCAAGCCTTCTGGGGTTGGATCTGTGAGAACAGATCCTGGTTGCGGTTTATTTACAATGGGTGGTGGGGTGGGATGAAGTGGAGTGGATGGAGTTTCGACATGCGAAGGGCTTTGAGATGCAATGTCATCTATTTTTGTTTTCGCTTCTTTTAGGATTTCTTCTAGTTCCGATAACTTTTTATTCCACTTGTGATTGGCCTTCTCTCTAGTATCCTTCCTTGTTCTTGTTTTCCTCTTACTAGGCTCTCCCAATTCACTCGACTCCGATTGTTCAGCTGGTTTATCTTGTTTTAAAGCTTGTGCCCTAGTAATTGCCTGTACAAGAGCCACATTACTACTACTTGAACTTGAATCCACCACTAAGCCTACCACATTAATGGGTGTAACCTTGGGTGCACTAGAGGGGTTCTTGGGACATTCTCTCGGAAGATGTTCTTTGCCGCACTCAGGACAAAAGCCTTGTATTGTGATGTTTTGTCCTTGTCCCGGAGATGGTGGATGGGGTCATTCACGAAGGAAATGGTCACCCTGACATCTAAAACATGGTCCTCTAGGGGCTTGGGGTCTCACTTGTCTCGATTGGGTCCTAGGGTTAGGGTTTTTGTATAACACATTGGAGTATTCTGGCTCCCAATTTGTTTCCATAGATGGTGCCTCATATTGATATGGATACGTCTCGCTATGCTCAGATGACTCTGTGTAATAAGCATGTGGACTACCTTCATGGGAGTAGTATGAGCTATGAGCATGAGAGTCATTATCTGGTATCAATGGGGTTAGTGGAACCAATGCTCTATTAGGATTTTCCTCTCCCACAACATACTTTATTGTCATGTTGGCAGGAGCTGGTGGTTGGTTTCCCAGGACTGGTTGTGGCCTATATTATGCCTGATATTGTTGTTGTGGTCGATAATATGGTTGTTGGTATTGGTTCTGATACCTACCTTGTTGGTAAGGTTGTTGGTAAGGTTGTTGATAAGTTTGTCTAACAGCCTGCCTATTGTAGGGACAATCTTCAACCGTGTGGTTCGTGTATTTTCTCTCAATGGTGCAATATGGAACATTCCTTTCTCTAATGTTTTAGTTTCGCATTGGGCATACGTTAGCCATGTGGTCCCCTCTGCAGGTATAACATCGGTTCAATGAGGTGACTCTCTATGTTTATCTATTTTGGACTCCCAGCTTCTTGGCAACTTGCTGAGCTATCTCATCTATTTCCGTGGAGATTCTCGAAGTATGACTAGTAGAACTATCAGAATCCTTATAGAGTTTGGACAATCCTAACTTCTCACATAAGTTATCTTCTATGTCAATGCACATCTGCACACACTCTTCTATGGATCTAGGCTCTTTCAATTACACATATGATCTTAACTTTGTGCTCAGTAAGCCATCTAAGAACATAGCCACTTGTTTGGTAGGTGTGGGCAACTCTAAAACAGGGCATCTTTCTAAGTACTATCTGAACCTTCTTCCTGCTAGTTGCACTGTTTCTTGGGGTGTCTGCTTGAAGCTGTGGATCAAAGATGACATGTTATGCCTGATAGCACTCTTGGAAAATTCTACAATGAGTTCGTCTAGCAGTTGACCTATATCATGATAGTTGCGACTACTCAGTGGTTGAAACCAAGCTAAGGCAGTGCCCTTAAGAGTCAAACCAAATGCCTTGTACTGGGTGAACAAATCCTCAACTTGTTCAGCTCTTAACACTTGTTTGAACTCGGCCACATGATCATAAGGATCTCTTGTCCCGTCAAATAATTCTTCATTGCCTTGATCACTTGAGTGGGTCTAAGGGTTCTTGGGTGCTCTCGGGGTCTAGGCAATGGAAATCATGTTCATCTCTTTGTTGCCTATGTGCTTGATGTCTCTCTCTTTCAGGTCTTTCATTTTCAAATCCTGATCTATTTCTGCCCACAGTGTCTGCAAAACTGACATCAGATCTCTCTTTTGTTTGCTCTCATTGTGCTTCATGAGCTTTGGATGATCCTACACCTTGGAGGCCATGGGAAATATTAGCTCTTGGTGGAGGAAAAATCAATCCACCCTGCCAAGTATATGCATGTGTATCATGCTCTGATACCAAGAACATTTTCTCTAACGTGTTATCCAAGTAGAAAACTTTGACTGGTATCTCAGATCTTTGAATTCGTAGATGATGACTATGCCCAATTGGCTAGGTTGATCTGGCTTGAATCTCCAAAAGGCTTCCTCTATTTCTCTATTCAAGAATAGTTCTATGCTTTTGTTGTCTTGAGGGATCCAATCTAGAGTGATCACTCAGGTGAAAACTTACTTGCCTCTAGGAGTCTTGGGTTCTTGTCCTACATCTCCTTGCTCTAGGTCTCCTATCTCACTCTCAGGAATGATGTTGCCAAACTCATCTGTCCTATCTGGTAAGTTGGTGACCACATACGTGGTTCCTTCCTTATCAGTGTATGAACCCTCTTCGAATTTGACTACTGAGTATTCAATTCTAAAGGGTTGATCTAGATTTTTGAGTTGGACCATTGATCGCCTCAGACCATCCTCATAGATGCAAGCACCTAATCGGTTGGTCCGAATATATTCCAACTGTGTCTTATAGGGACCTTCTGGTGTTTGTAGAATGGGTTTTTGATAAAAAAGTTATGTCAAATCAGGCTCTTGGGGGTCAAAACAAGAAAACAAGCACTTATGGAAAAATCACGATTTTGTGTGAAAATCGCGATTTTGGGGGTCTAAAAATCACGATGCTGGAGTCTTATGAAAATCGCAATTTTGATGGATCATGAAAATCGTCATGCTAAGCAACCATGAAAATCACGATTTTGTGAAATCATGAAAATCGTGATGCTAAGCACTGATGAAAATCATGATTTTGACTAATCCCCAAAAATGCGATTTTGATTGAAAATCATGAAAAACGCGATGTTGAATGACAATCGTGAACAACGCGATTTTGAGTGAGAATCATGAAAAATGTGATTTTGGCTGAGAATCGTCACCGAAGAACACGATTTTGAGTGAGAATCGTGAAGAACGCGATTTTGGCTGAGAATCGTGAAAAGCGCAATTTTGAGTGAGAATCATGAAAAACATGATTTTGTGTGAGAATCGTGAAGAACACAATTTTGAGTGAGAATCATGAAAAACGTAATTTTGAGTGAGAATCGTGAAAAACGCGATTTTGAGAATGATCACAAAATCACGATTTTGAATGAAAATAGTGTTTTCTCAACATTGTGTTTTTGACATGAGAATCGCGATTTTGAATGAAAATCAAGTTTGGTCAAAATCCTGTTTTTGGCCTAAAGATCGCGATTTTGAGAATGAACAGAAAATCGCGATTTTGATTGAAAATCGTGTTCTGAAAATCGTGATTTTGTACCTTAGTGAAAATTGTGTTTTTTGAAAATCGTGATTTTGCATGAAAATCATGTTTTTGAAAATCACGATTTTGGAGCCACACAGAAGCGTGTTTTCACAAAATCGTGTTTTTGGTTGAAAATCGTGATTTGTGAAAATCACGATTTTGAGCCCATTGAAAATCGCGTCTTCTCAGAATCGTGTTTTTGAGAAATTTAGAGAATCGCGATTTTGAGCACAACCAGAGAATCGCGATTCTGAGAATGATCTCAAAATCGTGTTCTTTTCAAAAAGCTTTTAGGCGAGAAATAGAAAATCATATTTTTTTGAAAAAAAATTGAATTTTATGAAAATCGTGATTTTTAGTCAGAAATCGTGTTTTTTGGCGAGAAATTCAAATTTCTGAGTGCCGAGCAATGATGAGATTCATATGTGCAAAAAAATCATGAAAAAACACAGGCGCTTGCTCTCCCTTGCACCTCTTAACTCCTTCTCATACAATAATGCATGAAAAATGGTATGAAAATGCACTAAAAAACAAGAAATTTCTATGAAGAAGAAGATGGAGATGGTGATGATGATGAAGAAGAAAAATAAGAAAATGAACAAAAATGAAACTTTTTTTACCTTTCAACGTCGCAAATTTACGATCTTACCATCACAACACTCGTCCTCGAAGCTCTCTCCCCAGCAACGGCACCAAAATTTGGTGTAGCTCAAACGTAAGCACCACCTCCTTTACTTGTCAATCCATAGAGACGTGAGGACCGGTATGAAGACCGTGAGCGAGTGAAGACACAAGTGTGTGAGTGAAAGCACACAAACATGCACACACATACACACACACACACAAAGTAAGATCAAAGAGAGGAGCAATGGAAAGCTTTGATTACAAAAGAGTTCTCTTACAAAATCTCTATTCTCTCACAAGCTAACCTCAAAGATGAGCTTTCTAGCTCTTTTTATAGTTTTTTGAGTAGTTTTGGCCCTGTCCAGACCTAGTGTCCGGCCTAGTTAAAAATTAGGTTCCATGGCTTATTTGAGGGCTCAAACAGAGTCTAAAAATTATGAAAATTGGTAGGATGATACTTCTAGTACTCTTCAAGCTCGAGGACTCCTAAGTTTGAACAAAATGGAGTTATAAAAATATATGAAATGGTATTTACAATGGCTTTTAGTGATGAAAATCACTATTTTTACAGGGATTTCTTCTGAAAATTTGACATGTACTTCTTGGAGCTCCCTACATGCTCCTTCTTCTTGTGTGTCCACCTCTTTGATGTGCTGATGTGCTTTGTCCTTGACCTTCAGCTTCAACACAGAGTATCTTCTACAAAATGAGCGTATGACCAGTGTCAAAGTATCATAAAACTACAAGTACTCACATGTTTTCATGCATAATGAATCACTGACTCCACTGCATATAATGAATTACCCAATAGAAGCCAACTAGGCTTATCGAGCACCTATGAACAACTATCATAGATGTCCTCTGACGAGGTTGGGTAAGTCTTCCACCTGCATCACCAAAGATACCCCGACATCTGGGTATCTCCCAGTTAAGAAAACCTCACCATGACCCTCTTTATCAAACGTAAAAGGCTTTATGCAAAGAACATAACCGCTTTATCAATGACCACATGGATGTACATAAGCGGTATCCACAGAAGCGTACATGTTGTGTATGTGCTCAATATATGTAGTAAAATGACACTAAAGGTTGAATACACAGCCCAACAACTAGCCAATAACACCTTTAAGTGTCTACCAACTTTGATGTTTTAGGCTCAAAAAACCTGCATAAATTTGCAGCACCTTCTCCCACCAAAACTGAAACCTTTCAAGAAACCTGTAGTTTTATGAGTGTGGCTGAAAACACAGCCCAAAACATTGATATTTATTGTTGGAGAAGTACAAAGAACACTCTTCTTGATGTTCTTGGACCTGTGTGAAGAGAACTATGTGCGAAAGTACTCCAAAATGGCTTCAAAAGACACCCAAAAATGCTTCAAAAATAGGCTTTGAAAGCAAAGAATGAAGCTTTGAGGGACCAAAACATGTTCAAGGTAATGTCAACCTTAGTCTTTCCCCTTCTTTAGACACCACAAGAGTGTAGCTTAGTGGAAAGAGATTACCATGGTTAAGCGAGCTCTGGGGGGAACAGTACTGGGATGGGTGACCTCCCTGGAGGTACCAGGAACCTCTATCTTCCTTGATCATTGAGGTCCTCCCTCGCACGTAGCCAACGGTGCCAACAGTGACTTCGGTGACTCGGATGACAAGGTATGCCAAGGTCTATGCCTTGGTCGCTGCCTTAGTCGTAAGCCTTTGGAGGGGGGGTTGCTCGCTCCGCTCGCACAAAGGGAACAAAGCTTTTTGCATCGAACTACTCTGATACCAGTGAAGTATTTTGATGCCAATGCACCACAGTGTGCTCTCCTTCTTGAGAGCTTCACGACGATATCCTCAGAGTAGAAAACCGAGCTCCTGAGGCCGCACATAGTACTCCACATGGGACGTTGTAGAATACACAGAAAAGACAGTACACAGAGGAGCCCGAAGACAGACTTCTTAGGTCTCACAAATGCGGTCGAACTTACAATTTGTGACTGACCAAGCCACTATATGTTTTATTAAAGAACATATAGAAGGAAGTGTTCAGTGGCCGTTTGGCCTTTCACATGGACATTAACGATAACATAAATTTGATAAATTCCCATTTTGGAGGAGGGAAAAAAGATGCACTAGGTACGGATGGATGGAAAAAAATATATACATTGAGAGTATCTTATATGGGCTTCACAATGGAATCATAGAATTCATTAAAAGGATATAAGGAGGAATTTTATATCCTCAAAAACCCCCTTCTTGCACTTTTTGAAAAAGTTTCAGATGTCAATTTTTGCCAAACTCCACTTTTGGGAGTAAGACAAGAGACTATTTAATAGGCTTCCCATGGATTAGTGCATACATACATGAAGTATGGTGTATGTATTACCATGGAAAATGCAAAAATCCAAGAAAAATCCACATTAGGAGTGGATTAAAAGCTTGCTAAAATCTCTCATTTAAGTTTTTGCATGAAAGTAAAAATCTTGATTTAGGCCTCTTTTGGGAAGCAAATTAGCATGCACAAAGGGAGGATTTGGAAAAGTGAGAATAGGCCCAAGAATCTTCATATATTACTCTCTGAGGTTATGGTGAGAATTCTAAGATTTTTTTTGATGGAAGAATGCTTTTGGGCACTTCAAAAATCACATTTTCACACTTTTTCCAGCCACTCCACTAGTCCACTAGTTTGACGTGTCTCACTTGGAAAGGCCATAGCTTGGGCTAAAAGACTTCAAATTGGATGTGCTATGGATTGTTTTGAATGTCTATTTTTAGTTTAGCAAAAGAAATTTTGGAAATTATGTTTTGTTAAGGTCTATCGAAGTCTGCAAAGTCTGAACAGTTTTTGGAAACTACTTTTCTGGAGCCATATCTTACAAACCAGGAAAGCGATTCAAGTAATTTCACTTTGAGCCACTTTCATATGATATATATTTCATTTTATGATTATTTGTAGGTCCTAAAAAAGTTTTTGCAAGTCTAAAGAAGCATTACATATGCATTTTTTGGATAAATTTGCAATATTTTGGTAATCATTTGACCATGATTTATGTTTTGGAAGTGCTCCGATGTTTTCGGACATTTCAAAGTTTATGTTAGGATCTGAAGAGGAAGGTGCAAAGGTCTCGAAGCTCGTCAAAACGATTGGATGCATGCAATTCCAATACCAAACCATTCAGGGATGTATGCTTTATATTTCATGCATTTTACTTAATATTATGGCATGTTTTGTATGTACATGCATGAATTGGAATGCATACATAAAAGTTTATCATTTTTCTAATTCTCAAATTATGGATCAACTTCATAGGAGTACACTTTTTGATTGTTTATAGGAAAGATGGTGTAGAAACGACATGGTTATGCAACAAAGAGATTGTTGCTAGCATTTGTTTTTATATTTTTGCAGGTTATGGAGTCCATGTATGAGTTTATGGCGTGCATGCCAAGACCTATGTTGTTGGATGGCCTGTGTGCCATTGAGTTTATGGTTAAAATTATTTGGGACTCCATTTTCTTGGGGAAATGTTGTCGAAATATTTCCCATGATCTCATGGCGTTATATATGCACTTACCTTTAGGTAAGAATGTTATGGCATGATAGCATGCCTTCTCTACAAACATCAATAAGATGTAAGCATGTATTTGATGGACTTAGGACCATCATAGTAGTATACATAAGGAAACTTCATTAGTTACAGGATCCCTACACATAATCCTTGGATTTAGACCATAGGATTGCTAAGGGGAAGGAGATATATTTTCACCACTAGGAATGTGCACAAGCAATCCTATAGGTTATAGAAAGTTGCATAGAGGCACGGAAGATACATTTATGATAATCTCCAAAGTAGTGAAGATTTACTTATCTTCAAAAGAGTCTCATAGTATGATTAGGAGACTATGGGGTATTATGATGAATACCGAAAGAGTGATTAGTTTCATTAATACACATCACTTGAGAAAGCAATGAAGCATTTTTGCTGTACTATTAAGGAAACCAATTAGATGGAATCACAGAGATGGGTTTCATGAGAGAGCATCGACGGGTGCTTATGTGATTCCAGTGCTGATCAGGAAGGCCACATGCATGGCACTAGCTCTATGATCTAGAGCATATATCCCTTAGTTAGTAATAGTTCGGGTACCCAATATATACATGTATGTTGGGATCTATAGAGAGGTACTTAGACTTTGTCTTGGTAACTAAGAACAACTTAGTTTGGAATAAGAAAGGGATATCCACTATCACATATTGTCACATGTTGACTAGAACTAAGCTAACTAGTTTGAGGACATAGGACTCATTTGAGTCCACCGATATGAGCTAAGGATATGGGATTTATTAGAGTCCACCTACATATTCCATTACATATATATGGAATATATATTCGATTTAGTATAGCTCTGACCCCATGAATTGGAACAAGGTTCCACTGGTATGGGATGGTGGAAACGACTTCCCTTTTAGCACTCTTCTTCTATGGCGAGGGAGAAAAGGACTCATCATTCATGGCGTCATGTCTCAGTAGATTAGAGCAGAGCTCTTGGTAGATATCTCCTTAGGACAGGGAATTATCTTTCATAGTTTAGGGAAGATTTATTATTCCAGTAGAGAATGTGATAGATGATTTTATCTTCATTGGTATCACATACTCATTTTGAGGTTTCTCGGAAGGATAATTCCATTATTTTGATTGGATAATATAGATCCATGCACTGAGGATGGTTGACAAAGATAGCTCTTTAGTATGGATACACATGTGTTTATGGTATCATATCATATCATTGCTAACCATTTTAGCAAAGGGCTTTGAACCTTATAAGGAATTTATTTTCTCCACTATTCACTACATATACCTTCATTAGTTAGGGGAGATTTGTTCTCCATCTTCATGGGAATGTATGTAATGAGGTATTATGCATTAGTTATGGAAGAGAGGAGCAAATGAGTTCATAAGTTTCTCTTTTAAGGAAAGGAGAAAGTGGGAATCAACTCAGAGATCAAGGAGAGATCTCACTTTAGCTCAGAGGTTTCACTTTAGCTCAGAGGTCTCACTTTAGCTCCTATTCTTTGAGAGAGAAAAAAGGAAAGGAAAACATGATTTTTTCATATGAGAAGAATAAAGTATGTTTTCCCTTCAGAGAGAAGAGGTGTTTAGAAACCATCTCTTAGTCTACATTTCATAAGGAATTCATTTACTCTACTTCTCGTTGTAAATTTCCTTCACATGGGAGTTTGATTCTCCATTATTTTGGAAGGAAAAATATGGAGAACTTATGTGCATGTTCTTAGTTATGGATGAGTAGAGCAATTGGATTCAAAAGAATCTCTTTCAAAGGGAAAGTGAAAGTGGAATAGATTCCACTACCACAACTCTTTTCCTTAGATGGTTAGATTTACTATCATGTGAGAACTAATCATCCTTATTTCCAATGATGGTCCTTGACTATATGAGAGGATCTATTTATTGACATTGGTGAGACTGGGACTAGAGTTATGACTGTTTTCTTTAGCGTATCTAGGAGATAGGGAGATATCTCACCTATTGGGGTACCAAACTCTTAGTTGATGTTTCATCATGAGGATGATGTGTAAACATCAGTTAGGAGGATGGGTACTTAGGATTATCTTAATCTCAAAGGGAATACTTTTTGCATTCATATGGCAAATGATAGGGAAGAGGACATTTTAGAGTTTGCACTAGTGCCAATAGATGTTCTTCCAATAGAACTTAGTCCAATGGTAAAGGATGACAAACCACAGACTTCTTGGCTGGTGAAATGTATAGATTACATTTCACTACCAAGAAATCTTTATATATGAGCTAAATGATGGATTTGCATAGATCACAAGGTAGTCTAGATTAAACTATTACTTGTGAGTACACTCAAGGTTAGGAAGACCTAGAGTGGTATGAGGGAAATCTATTGTTTAGTCTTAGATGGGTTTGGTGTCACTTGTTATGGGACTTTGTTCTATATTTCAGAGGATTCTATGGGTTATTATCTCCATTATGGCATGGTCAAGCCTATAAGCCTAGAACTTTTACACTTGCTTTACATACTGTTTCTCCAAGGAGGATACATCATATGGACTTAGGTCATTCTGATGATGCTATATGTTATGGGAGTGATAGTTTGGAAGTTGAGTGTACATGGGAGATGGAAGACACCACTCATACGGTTTCCCACCTTTGAGTGATCTCATATGAAACTTCTTAAGGTTATGGATATGGGGAAACAACACACAGAGATGACCATGTACATAGAGTACATGGGGTTCAGGGGAGTCCGAGCACTTACTTCTACCATTACGAACATTTCATCTACATTTTCGAGGACAAAAATGCTTTTAAGGGGAAGGAAATGTCACATCATGGAGGTTGTGTGAGAAAACCTCTTCGGTGAGGTGGTAGAGATGCCACATGGCACCAATAGGGACTTATGTCATATGGTAGAGGATTTAAGAGATTATTATCTCACACATTAGAAAGGATCTTAAACTAGAACATGAGAAAAGACAAGCTCGAGGGCTGAGAGGAAATTACAAAAACATATCTCTGTGTGTATCATGGGTGATGGTTACGCAAGCTAAATAAGGTGGAGCAAAACATTATACATTTATAGATTTTTCGAATCTATCAGATTTCATATATGCAAACATGTGACACTATACATTTATAGAACTTTTGAATCTATCAGATTTCATATATGCAAACATGTGACACTAGTTGCATTATGTTTGGTAGATGGAAGAATTTAATGTGTTTTATGTTTTGATGAACATGTCAAGGGTCATGAGGGCTTGTACATATTATAATCACTTGAGATTACATAGTTTTTGTAAAAGGAACCTTTGTATTTGAAGGTTGAATCACTCGTGGATGTATTATAAATTTTATAATAATATAAACACATACACATTTTTCTATACATAAATATATTTACTTTTCATATAGGTTTGACATTCTTTGCATGCATGCACGTGAACTCATCTCTCTCTTTCTCTAGAGTAAGTTTCTCTATTTGTACACTTTATGCATCATGATCCTGCATCAAAAAGAGGCATTGATATTAAGAGGTATGCATGGAAGAGAGTTTGAAAACAAGTCCTCTTAAGTGAGATTATTTGATGTAAAAAAAATGCTCAAGAATGCGATTAGAGGAGCAACTATATGACTTATTTGGATACATATGAACACAATTAGTTTTGGGCAAAGTTATGTAGCTCTCTTGCTTGGTCTTCAAATTTGCAAGTTAATTTTCGATATGAAAGCTCATCAATTTGTAAGATGGAAAGCCACTTCCTTTTACATTAACCGTTGATGTGTGTATTTGTTGTTTCAAATTTCAAACCCATATAGAGAGCTGCTGAGAGCTTAAATATCTGTGACCTGAAATTCTATTGAAGAAATTGAGGGACTTTATCCACTCTCCCATCCCATCACGATCTTGAGATGGTAATTTACACAAGTAGCTACGAGCTATACTCGTGTTTTGTATTTGCCTCCGACTGTGAACAGATAGAAGATACATACTCAGCGACTACGTTACATTATCCAAATCGTATAAAAGGAACAAATGGATTGTGGAGGGTAAGCGATCGTAGTGTGTTGGCTGTATGGATGGTGTGATTCCCATTTCTCACCCTCTTGGCAGTTTCTGGTCATGGAATCTTCCATGACCATGCCTTCCACTGCCATGTCTATGGCGAGTTCCTGCTATGGGGCTGCTCATAGCTTCTACCAAAATGAACAGTTTCTTCTGCGAAATGGATGTGCCAGCTTTTGCAATACAATATCACAGGACGCTCCGTTCGACAAGAAGGTGCGCTTCCTTTTTTGCGCAAAGAGACC